>JAANSN010002991.1:0-20800 GCA_036850665.1 Dicranocentrus wangi | reverse complement strand
ATGTGTGCCTTGTTCTTCGCATTTATAATATTTTCATAGTCATAAATGTCTGCATAGGTATTCACTTTTCACTCTTGTCCAAATGAAGCCATACACTGTAATATATTTCCTGCATGTAATTTTCAATTACTCATTCCAGGAACACATTTTAATTGTTAATTGCTCTGCATCCATATAATCGTCCATGAGCATGTGATAAATGCATGACCATGGCCTAGAATAATGGAGGATGTGTTTCATTATTACGTAGTTATAACATAAGGTATAATATATAAAGATCCAATGCAAATATAAATGTTTGGTATTTAACCCAATAGGTACACATGTGCCACTCAGCACAATTACCGAAAAAGGGACTCAACTATTAGTGAGACAACCACCGTGACAACTATCAACAGTGGGCTTAGTAGTACCGGAAGTTGTGGTGGTGGATACGGCTATACTTTCCGACCCACCTCTACAACCTCCAGAGGCCCACCAACGTCTACTTCTGCGATCCAGTTCAACCAGCAAAATGCCAACGGAGGAATAATTAAATCAAAAAATAATTCTAAAATCAACAGCTCCACCTCACAACTTTCGTCAGGTTATTTTTCAAATAATGGAGCAGGGACCACCGATCAACATATTGCTTCAGTAGATAAGTATTAATTGAATTGGAGGAGCCAATATCAGAACGGAACATATAAAGTGAACAAGAGAGAATTACTTTAAACGAGCAGTGTAAAATTTAATCAGACTTAATTTAAATTGGGAAGATACGCTTCATTCGTAAAAATCTATAATTTACACAACTCCCTCTACTCCCTCCATATAAACTTTGCGTTCTGGGTTGCCGTTGCCGTACCCTGTGCCCAATCCAAACATAAATTAGAACAATCAAAATTGTCCTTCGTATATAAAATTGTATGTGAAGCATTAAGCATTGTATTATTATATTAATGATAAGCTCGACTTCTAGTTAATGATCAGATCAGAATGGGGATAGTATTTTAAATCCGAAAATCATTAACCCACGAAAAGCTTAGAAAATTTGAAATTATTACATTAACCTGCTGTGTGTCAGAATATAATTGCTTGGTGGTCATATACTACGATTCGAACCAGCGTGAATTTATGTCAGATGTAATTTTTTAATTTATGCTGTGAACCTGCAGACTTTACGCTATGTTTACGATCTCATTCAGTGTCTCAGTGTCAGCGTCCGTCATTGTATTTTTTGTTAAAGATATTATTAATTAAATGAACTTAGGGTTAGTAGATATCGTAATTAATGTAATTGTGGTATAAAGCAAACGTACGCTATTAGGTAGACTCGAGTTTTACGTATACGTCTCATGACTGAATTGATAGAAAATCTATGTCATACTAACAAAATTATGTGTTATTAAATACTTAATCAATTTATTCTTAAGCGTCCGAGATTCGAATTGTCAAATCCGTATAATATCTGGTTTTGATTATGGCGAGTCCGAATTTGCCATCTCGTCAATAAGAATCTGCGTAAATTACATTGAACTACTTACATTGTATAAAAGGTTTTTGTTTTTTACTATACTTGTGTAAGCTAAAGCAGTTTAAAGCTTATAATAGTGGAATTTATCCACGTTGCATTCCGAACTTGTCCTTCAACTTCAACCTTATTGTTAGCAATTAGTCATGCAATGCACCTGACACCTGAGCACCTCCTACCATTTCCTATTACCTCACCTAGGTATATTCTAAAATAGATACAATATACTTTCCTAAGATGTCAAAACTAATAAAATTTCTCTGTTGCAAATTACTTGTAAGTTTTACATCATCTTCGGAATTCTATTCTACCGAACGAGACTCTCAATAAAATTCTAAGTGTAAGCGACCTAATATAGTAACTGTTACGGAGGGTCTGGATGTCAATCTCGGAAGTATAAAATATTCCTATGTATGTACCTAATATATATTTAGTGTATTTAAGTACGTGTTTAATAATCGGCCATAATGCAAACGAGTTTTCTCAAAGTTTATGGTAAATTGGATAATTAATTATGCAAATATTATTTGTATCATAATTATTTACCTGCAATGCAAAAAATTAAATAAATAGTCAGCAAATGAAGATAGCACAATACGTCACCTTCGTGTACGACTTACAACAAATTATATGTGTAGTGATATTTTTGCCAATTAAAACCAGGGATTATATATAAAAAAATTACTCCGAAAAAGATTGGCTGTCTTGGGAAGATAAGAGGATTAACGGTGCGTGATTAATTTAAAGCATCAGATAGCTTTCGATGTTAAGTAATCTTTTGTATATGGTATTTTGGTATTTCCTGTATTTTTGTAACGTATTCTTTTGAGAGAAGTGAAAATACTAGAAGGATTTAGCAGATAGTAGTAGGGATTTATTCTTATTCTACAAGCTTGTGGAAACAAAAAATGTTTAGTTAGATAATAAGCTGAAATAATATGTAATTTACATAATATAATAACAATATACTTCCTATTTATCACTACACAAATACAATAATTCCCTGTACAAAACACGAACAGGTATTTCGTATCTCGTAGTTGGCAATGTCCCCGCAAATAATTATTATAACGTAGCTGTCACCGCATTTTAGTGTTCAATATTTAGCTGTTGACCCGCTATAAGATTTAAGTACATATTTAGCTTCGACTCACGTGTTTCAGCTGAGGTTCTTTAGCTGGTCTCAAATCACATTATCCCATCCCAAAGTATGTGTTTGATTTGGGACAAATTAAACATAAGCTTGTGGAAACAAAAAATGTTTAGTTAGATAATAAGCTGAAATAATATGTAATTTACATAATATAATAACAATATACATCCTATTTATCACTACACAAATACAATAATTACCTGTACAAAACACGAACAGGTATTTCGTATCTCGTAGTTGGCAATGTCCCCCGCAAATAATTATAATAAAGTAGCTGTCACCGCATTTTAGTGTTCAATATTTAGCT
The DNA here is from genome assembly GCA_036850665.1 of Dicranocentrus wangi. NCBI lineage: Eukaryota > Metazoa > Arthropoda > Collembola > Entomobryomorpha > Entomobryidae > Dicranocentrus > Dicranocentrus wangi. The sequence goes on along the minus strand of JAANSN010002991.1, from coordinate 17,827 downwards.
GTTGACCTGCTATAAGATTTAAGTACATATTTAGCTTCGACTCACGTGTTTCAGCTGAGGTTCTTTAGCTGGTCTCAAATCACATTATTCCATCCCAAAGTGTGTGTTTGATTTGGGACAAATTAAACATTTAGAACTAGTATGATTTTATAATCCCAATCCCTAATACCTAATTGTAAGTGTATTATTGCTCGTTATGTGGTTATGTCCATAGAGTCTCGGTGAAATTGTGTATGATACTATGATACATGATCTAGATCATATAGTAGGCAGTAGATTTATGAAGTATAAGTATAAGAGTTATAAAATGTATTATTAAATGTCTGAAAAGCTGTATTCTTGTTTCGTGCAACAAAAATATACACTGCATGCATTTGTGAACTGAAGGAGTGACAAATATTCTCTACAAAATGCCGTCATTTTTTGGCATAACACATTGTGCTAAGTACTATCGATCACCGGTTTGCGCAAACAGCCGAATTAAGTTAATTTCTCGCCAGTGCGTCGTTGTTCATAAAAAAGGTTATTCGTTTGTGCCGTGAAATTGGAATACTCATTCGTATTTAAGTTGCAGAGGCTGGATTGACCTTTTATGATTGTGAAATGTGAGGTCTTCAGTTCAGAGTCGGATGCAAAACCACCAAATAACCATTTTTCATACCACCATCATGCATTCCCGGATGAGGTAACTATGTCGATCTGCATCTTAATCTGCATCTAACGATCCATTGAACATTACGCATCAAAGAATCCTCACAAAATAGATTAGCGCTACACGCTACACGAGTAGAGAAAGGCTTGTGAATAACTGTTACGGGTCTTTATATGGTTTTATAGGGTTTCGGGCTTTTATTTATATGTAGTATAAAAACTGGAGTAATTCTGCAGTTAAAAAATAAATGTATGTCACGAACGATATTTTATTCAGAAGCCTATCTCCACCTCCACCAATCTCCGTCCAGGGATGAGTATATTCACAAACAAAAGCAAGGATATTGACAAGAAGAATGAGGAGAAACGGAGGAAAGCTGCGGCTCGAGGAGAAGATTCGGATGATAGGTCGGAAAACTGGGTACTAATCAGATTTCAGTTTTCGACGATTTTTATATGTAAAATTTTTGTTACAATGAATCGTTCAAATTGCTACACATTTTAAAAAAATAGACATTGCCAAAATGGCCAGAGTTGGAAATGTATAATCGCCCGAAAAAACACCGGAAAAGAAGGCACCATACTTTTAAGAAAGAAAACAAAAATAGAAGCAAGGTCTCTGTGGAAGGGCAAGAGGAAACGGTATTGTTTACAGTTTGATCCTGGAAATATTCAATTTAGAATCGCCAAGCAGGATGTGAAACTGGCACAGAGCAGTAGACACTTTAGTTTAAATGGTCTGCGTTTTAACACCACCAAGGTTCCACTTGCCAATGTTGAGGGGGAAGGTATCGGAGCAATCGATGTGGTTTCCTCTGACTTACACGGTGAAGATGCGGAAGAGGAAACCTGTGACGATGAGTCGAAAGCTCGTGGGAGATGGAACAATTCGTGGGAGTTCCTTATGAGCATTATCTCCATGTCTGTGGGATTGGGTAACTTCTACAGGTTTCCCTTTATAGCATATCAAAACGGGGGTAGGTGACAATTGACGATACTTAAATTCACACAGTTCCAATTTAAATTACTTACCTATTAATTACTTACATTTAAAGGTGGAGTGTTTCTCATACCCTATCTTATCATTCTAACTTTTGTTGGGAGACCAATGTACTTTTTAGAGCTTGCAATTGGGCAATTTTGCTCCTTCGGACAAATCAAATGCTGGGAAATGTCACCCTTCTTTAGAGGTAGCAAGAATTGGTAATAATTGCAGCTATTCATTATATTGAACATTGAAAGAAGCATGCTTTTAGATTAACAAAGTTGTCTACTGTTTTAGGGGTGGGGTTTGGCTCAACCTTTGGCTCATTTTGCGCCCTTACTTTCTACAGTTCCGTGATGGGAGTTACGCTATACTATTTAGTAAACTCTTTTAGAGAGAAGCTTCCATGGACTGTTTGCGATCCGGAATGGGCCACCCAAGAAGTGTGTCAAAAAATTATAGATGCCGCACACAATGGAACAAATCCGAGAACACTAGTAAATCTACCACAGTTATACTACGAGTAAGATTTTTAACATTAAACAAATTCGTATTAAACAAATAAAGTTAGAATAGAAGGCTTTTGCCTACACTCGTATGTATTTATATCATATAGTGTTTTATATATATAAAGAAATCAAGTGATGAAGGAGAAGAATAGCATAGATGACGGAATCGGAATTCCCGATTGGCAACAAGCTTTATGCCTCCTGGCTTCATGGTTAATGATATTTTTTGTTATTGCCAAAGGAGTTCAAGCATCAGGAAAAGTCGCGTATTTCACCAGTATATTTCCATATATCGTAATTATCGTCCTGTTAGTAACTGCGTGTACAAAAGAAGGTTCTCTTGAGGGCATGCTCTACTTTATAAAACCAGACTGGAGAAAAATAGCAGACCCAAAAGTGTGGTTTGCAGCTGCGGGTAAATGAAAGCATTAAGTGCAAATCTTTTAAAAATAGTTATGTACATTTTCATCAGTATTCTCCCTTCTACACACCTTCTTGTTCCTTCTATACGTCTTCTTAGGTCAGTGTTTCTTTTCTCTTGGGGTTGGATTCGGACCGATTATTAATTACGCCTCTTATAACCCCTTCCATCATCCAATTTACAAGGATGTCTTGATTGTTAGCTTCATGGATACTTTGGCCAGTGTATTAGCTGGCTTGACAGTATTTGCTACGTTAGGAACATTGTCCCACGACTTAAAAAAGCCAATTGAGACAGTTGTCAAAGGTGGTCCAGGTTTGGCTTTCATAAGTTTCTCCGACGCTATCAGCCAATTTGCATTCATTCCACAAGTAAGCCAACCTATTTCGGATCCAGAGCCATTTATCATTTCACATTTCATATACAATATACCTAGTTTTATGTAATCCACAGCTACTTTCGGTGCTATTCTTTCTTATGCTATTTACGCTAGCAATTGGTAGCGCAGGTGTCTCATTCATTAATTCATTCATTCATCTCAAGTTTATGGGTATAGTCATCAAGTATAACTATAATTTCCTTTGATCTTTCATACTTACAAAAAAGCTGCTTGGGCGTTGGCTCCGATTGCTGTCATTTCCGATCAGTTCCCCAAACTATCCCACTTCTGGATCTCTACTGCCACGTGTATGGCCGGATTTCTTTTATCCCTGATATACGTAACTCCGGTACGCGTATATTTTTATAAGCATGGTTTCAAATTATCTATACTAAAATCAGATGCTGCTTCAATGTCTATAACGGTATATTTGATTTTTTATTGTGCAGGGAGGTCAGTTCATGCTCACTTTGGTAGACAGGTAAATACGAAAATTGTTACACGAATCAAACTTTTTGTGCACACAATAGCTAAAAGCAAAGTTTTTGTGTTTGTTGGTGTAAGCTTCGGAGGAAACATCAATATTTACATTTTGGCCACTCTGGAGTGTGTCGGCATTGCGTGGGTATACGGTTTGTCCAATACAATACGTGATATCGAGTTCATGCTAGGGAGTAAAATAAACATTTTTTATAAAATATGCTGGGGATTTGTCATCCCCGTCTTATTAACTCTTATCCTCATCTACACTATGGTCACATCAAAACGTTTGACGTACGATGGAAAATCTTTCCCGGATAGCGCAATAAGTTTGTTAAGATATATTTATATTATGCTTCGGTAGAATCTACTCCAACCACATGAAGTTTTTTCTTACAAATTTTGCGATTTTCAGTATGTGGATGGATACTCACATCAATGAGTATCGTTTTAATACCCGTTGCAGCTATTTATGCTATGTGCAAATCCTCCGGAAATTTGAAAGAGGTTCGACCATAGAATTATAAAGCTGATTATTTTTGGGTTTCGACCTCCTCGTTTGATTAATCGGCCTATATGTATTTTTATACCAATTGAAAGGTTTGTAATATAAATGCTAATAACACTATGTAATGCGTAGAGATTTTTTGCTTCGTTGAGACCCACCGAACGTTATGGTCCCTATAATCCAAGCGACAGAAAGCAATGGGAGTTATTATGTAATGCGGGGAAACTCGACCTCCTGGGGAACTCAAATGAGACTACTTTAATTTTAAAAACAGACGAAGACAGCAACCATTCTTCGGCACGTCCGGACGACTGTACGTCGTTGGTAGTAGATGAAACTGAAGTAGTGAAAGCTCTTTCACCAAACATTGCTTCTGAAATACAAACGGAAACGCAACAACTTGCATAAAATTCATTTTTAGTAATTCAAGCATGTCCGCTTCAGATCCTCGAAGCAAAAATACAAATAAACGTGAATACATTTTGTGGCATACAAATGTTTGCAAATCTTGAGTTCTGCAGGTGTCATTATGATTTATTCACAACTAAATTATATAACAGCTCAATAATGATGCACCAAACACACAACCATATGGACACATGAGCTAAATACATACATTTCCCTTTACTCACTAGATAATTTTCTGTACACACATTCTGTACCCATGTACGTAGTTAGATATATGGATAGATATATATATATAGTTATAATAGTTAGATAATATTACTTTATGCCTATGCCTTCTTAACATTAACCACAGGCCAATGAAATACATGGAAAATATGGAAATGTTATCATTACAAAGAATTCATTCAGTGTAACCCATCCCAGGGGTTCACCATATATGTAGTTCTCTATCTCCATCTACATTTAGACTTAATACCTACGTATCACGACACGGATAAAACATTTACATTGCGTTTACATGAAAAGTTCTTATCATTAAAATAATACAGCACACCTGCACACAACCCATATCTATACCATGAACAGATATGCAACTGAGCTGAGGGACGGAACATATAAGTACTTTGAGATCTTTGAGTCTTCTCTTCTACCTTAACTCTTTAGTAATTCGCTAAAGATCCCGCATTCCAAGAGTGTACTATTTTTAAGTAAAGTTGCATATAAAAATGGTGAAATTCGCAACCGCTGGTCTTCTAATCCAAGCACTAGTACAGGTATACTTCATTGCCTTCATTAAAAGCGACTTATAATATTCTCATTAAAGTTCAACGCTTGATTGATAAGAAACTTCTTATTTTAGTTTACAGAAGCTGTCAATGTAACGACACTGTATTATGGATTCTTTTTCGACTATATAACCGCATCATCAATAAAATTTGCTACGGACCAGTATCTAACCAGTCTCTTGGAACATCCAGAGTTTTCTATTTTCCTCCAAAATATAACAGTAAATGCTGGAGTATCAGATATATATCAATACTATGAGAAACCTACAGATCCAAATACAGGCAAGTATGACCCATTCTACCATGTCACAGCAAGATATTGCGGAACAGACCAAGCTCTTTGCTTAGAATATGAGGAGACGAATTCTAAATACATAAATACGACATTTGAGATGCACCTAGTTGGCTTCGTTTTCACAAACAGAACCTTCGGAATTCGAGTTAACTTGACAAGTGAGCAGTTGCCCCTTTTTGACCAGGAGAGTAAAACCAGGATGAAAAATGTGGACATAATGGTGGGATATGACAGAGTTCCAATACTTCCGGGAATCACGCTAGAAGATATTCCATTGCCTTTGGTACGGCCTTCATCTGAAACAAAAGCCCATATTACGGTTGGATGTGCACCTGGCATACCTGCTGTAACTACAGGTCCTGATATGTTACTGTCTATTGGCTATGAAAATGGAAACCCGAATGTTACGGAACATATCTTTACGGAGATTAAGGATCCTTTAGTTCCTGCTCGCAATATGACTGTTATCGAGTACAAACTGAATTCAGAGAAACTTGAAGATTATATATTTATTGTGTATCCGAGCATGAAAATGCTAGCTAATGCTACACTTTCGCCGTACTTCCAACCTGTACCCCCCTCAACGGAGGGACCCCCAAATGCAGCATTATACGATTGAATTATTTGGTTTATTTTTTTGGCGATTAATCCACGAATATTGTATCGTATCATTTGAGTTTGGCGAATACGACTTTGTAGAATGATATTATGATTATATAATGTTTATTTATACAGGTAGGTAATCAATTAAATTTCACATCTGATATTATTAACCTGTCACTCATTTATTATTACATAAGCGAAAATAACTTTTCATGAATTATGACTTGAGTCACAGTCATATTTTGCATTAGTATACCATCATCATTAATCACAATCACAAGTAACAAGTAGTATAGGTATCTCATATCTCATAACAAAGCGAGATATAAGTTTCAGAGTAGTTGATCAATAATGATCAATGCGTCTAGTTTCCCAGTAGTTATAATCCTCAAAATAAATTTCAATTAACAAGCGCAGTATTTAATAACATATGTACATTGTATCTTATAGTAGTATTTCAACGTTAATCAAATACATTAGTGTCCTTATCACTAAAGAAAGGGACATCCCAATGTCATCACTAAACTTACAATTAGTTTCCTTCATACTATATTTGCAATTTGGACACATCAAACCTTGACAGTTAAACCGAATAATTTGTAATATTTTGTAATTCGTTAGTTTCTAGTATTTACGCCAGACAGACGACTCACATCACACGCAGTCGTAATCATAATTGATACACATGCATACATGCAACCCTTCAGCATTCTCAGCGACCCAGTTACAGGTTACATTACAGATACTCTTGAATAGGACTAATATTTGGCCAGTACACTGTGATTCCGTGATTGCTGAAAGTTTGCAAATAAATACTTACCTATATATGTACTTGTTTGGGTTGGTGTACCAATCGATTTTATGACTTTTGAATGAAATCGCTTAGTGGAAACTGGAGAAATTCACGAATTTAATTACTTGTTAATTTAATTATAATACTGTTTCGGTATATGGTCGCTGTAATACTTATAAATCCTGATAGCATCACAAGATTAAATTACTAAGTATTTAATTAATTTTATGGTTTTAAAATTAAAATTAAGTACGGCTTTAACTTAACCATCTGTGAATCGGTAATAGCCTATATCAAACAATGTGCAAAAACTGCATTTAAAAGTTATATATATATGATTTTGATATACGCGACGCGACGTGTCCTTTCACATCACATCATCCTATTTTTGTGCCAAAACAATTTCTTCGTAACTTCGATGGTAGTTTTGACCTAAACAATTTGAAGTAATCAGCAACGAAAACAACTTTCTAATTAAAGCTTGATTATAATGAGTATATCTCTTATCTTACTGACAACTCTCTACTTTACAATAAGGTAACAAACAGTCAACTTGTGTTGGTGATACTATCTTCCAGTATCTTCAGTTAATTTTAAGTCCGTTCCATTTCCTTATATTCAACTTTTCACTTTACGCACGAATAGATAATTACGTATTAACGACAACAAATATGAATATCGTGTCATCATAGCCGAAGGAGAAGGACAGAGTATTCAACATCCAAGAACGAAATCTGTATTCCTAAGCACATTTACTGCGAAGAATAAAATACATGAACATATACTAACCCACGATTCTTACAATTAGGTACGCAATTAGTCGTAGAAGCCAGGTATTGTGTGATATTATACATGGCAATAAAACTACAGCTACAAATGTTATGTTAGAATAGAACAACAAAAATACAATCATGTAAACCCGTCTTAAGAAATACAGTCGCAGATAGTGTACATTAAAATGTCAGCAACAAGAGAACAATTTCCGGTTGCTTGTAATAATGAAGTCGAAAGAGGAAAAGACATAATGGCTCTGATTCTCGCAAAATGGTAATATAGCATTTATTGACATTCTTGATATGATAAATCTGCGAACATTTAATGCTTCGCAATTCACAGCTTTCCAAATTGTGGCTCATTTTAGACAAGAGCACTCTCTTCTGTGAACGTAGTTGGACGAAGTGGGGTGGTAGAGATGCGTCGACCTGTCATCGTGGTAATAAGTGTTGTGCTTCCATTGCCAGACATTGTGGTGACAGCATGTCCATGTCCACTTCCATTAAAACTCCCCGCAACTCCAGTCATTGTAGTAGTCTCGCTAGCGGAAGACTCGCGTTTCCTGTAATTCTGACTTGTTGGGGTGTACAACCTGAATGAATCATCGATATGAGAAGGGTCAAACAGAAACAAAAATGTGATCACATAAAGCCGTTGAAGTTGAAAGTGAAAACTTCATGCTGTGCATCATCCCACTCAAACATCATTAATTATGACTTCAATCAGGCCAACCGAAGCCTAAAAAGATTAGTCAAATTGAATAGGGAATGACAAAATAAATGCATACCGAATACTCTCTGTTCTACTTCTTGGCGACCAGTCCCGGAGGTTCTGAACGTTTTGCTGAGACCCAGAGTCACAACAGCAACAGCAACATTTCAGTTCCGATCTTATGCTCTCCATCCTATTCCAACGGTGACGGATTGCCATTCTCACTTCAGCATTGAGAAAACAGTATAGGAGAGCGACGAGGAACCCCTGAATATAATTAAAAGTTTGACTTTCACCAAATCTCTGATCATTTTTCGTATAAGGTTGAATGTCGCAATACTCAAAAAATGGTTACTTGAGTGGATAAAACGAAAGCTCGGGTGTGCTCAAAGGCTGGCCATTTTTTGGGACCAATGAGAACCAAAACGTATGTGATTCCCAACAACGGCATTAGGACAACTAAAGCCTTTGCAGCCTTTCGTGATTGCTGTGTCTCTTGACTTGTTGCTGATCGCAGTTTTGTTATTAAAACCTTAATATTCGAAATTAGAATAAAAATCGGTAAACAATTTATTTCCCAATCACCATTCCTTCCTTATGACGATAAACTTTAACTCTACGTACTCACCCACATGATCTGCAGTAAAAATACCAAATTAGCACAAAGTACCAAAAGTGCGGATACAACATAAATTAAGTCGTATAAATCCGCGTGAAGCCATGGACAGACAACTGTATTGAATTCGGCAACTTCTGCCAGCTGCGTGGACGCAAAATAAATTATTCGCCTTTCACCATCATGTTACCCTTTCTCGACATTGGAATGCGCACTAAATCTGCATTTACTCAAATATTTATTGCGTAAAAACTTGCCTGAATGAATTTTCCGGTTGCCTCTCCAGGCTGAACGTTCATGGCCCATTTGGTCACTGACCAGATGATTACGATGAGTAATGGTGCTCCTAAAACAATAGTATTTGTTGTAGCAATATTTTTCCAAAAATTGTCATGCTTGTCAAGTTGTCAACGTTCTGGATACATATGCGCGACACAATATGTACAGATAAAAAGCCGCAGATAACATGTCCAGAAAAAGGGAAAGTGGAGAAAGGCTGTACAACCACGACCGAATCGAACCATTCTCTCATTGCCCCGTTAACTAATTACAAATGTCTGCCTGTGGTTTGGATTTTCGGAGATCTTAGATATTTCATTTCGTAATAAAACTTACCCCATCCTATTACGCAGTATGTCCTGAGTCGTATACTTTCTGTCATGAATGTTTGCACCACCAACACGTACAAGTACAAGCCTTAAAGGGCAAAAACAAAAGGAGTAAATTTGACAAGTCTGCATTTTTTCCCTTACATAGTTTCGCATACATCTGCTACATCGACAAGTCGACGATAACTCATATAACATTTTGATGGTTTGCTTCACATCAGAATCCATCCTCCTGTCTCCTGGAGTACTTATCTGGCGGAGTTATTTTCGACTATCGTAAAAATATTGTTTCGAGATAAGTTATTAGCAAACTGAAGGTAAAAGTCCAATGTATCTCGTTTGCTGATTTATTGGGACCCTCGATTCGATATTTGTAAAAACATATTAATTTTCTTAAAAGTCTGATTGCCTACGTACAATATCAATCTGATGGGGTATACCGTTACGACCATTTTATAGTTTTCATATTGTTAGTATTGAATATGTATACCATCTACGGAACGGAGGATCACCACGGTCTGTCGGGGGAATTGAATACGAATATGGGTCTAACTGAATATGATACATTTATAGCATATTATCATGAATCAGCAGTCAGCACCGAGATGAATCCGCATCCACAGGTGCAGCCACAAAATAATCTTCGACGAGTCTGGCAGCTAGCGAGATTTTGAGGGTTTACTTTTTGTTTTATTATCCCAAGCCCCTATCATATCTAGCCATTTTCAACAATTTCAACGATTCAGATATTTCCACAGAATGTAATTACCAATTTTTGATGAGCCCCAATGAACTAACCTAGACACTTAAACACAGCGTTCACAAAATCGCAAAGTACATACCTACGTACATTTCAACATCGCATATGATTTGCACGCTTCAAGCAACAAAAGGACAAATGGATTATTTTATTAGTTGATAGTTAATCTTCGTCATTGTCACCCATTTGATTCCCTGAGTTGCCGAGTTTAATATGACTTATCGACTCATCGACACACGTGTATTAACAGACTTTAACACTCACACGTAGGTGTAAAAGTTAATCTCGTATCTTGTCCTTCTCCTATATAACAACGCCATCAGATTGGCAAGATGAAATAATGAAATCTTGCTTTGACTTAAAATTGGGGTCAAATTGGTGAAAAAAATATTTTCACGTGATATGGCGATTCTTAAAAACCAAATGACGATTTGACGAAACAATAAAGTTGGTGATCCACCATCATGCATTCCGAATTGGCGACAATAATTTTCATTACACAAGAAAAAACATTCACGTCAACATCAATGCCATATGCTATAAATTAAATTATTGTCTTTGATATTAAATCAATAATATGCCTAATAAGCACGAGGGTTAGGATACTCCACAAAATGTAGTTAGATTCATGTATAATAGCATGCAACGCCCAACACAGAATGAACCGAATTTTTGCCTAATAAATTAAAAGAATTCGAGCTTAACCTAATTTTGGATGTAGACTAATCGTAAGGCTCAACAAACTCGGTTTCGCGATTTTAGTCATTCATAATGTGGGGAAAATTTTGACATGAAGTTATTGTGCCAAAGCACGTTGAACTTTTTTATTATTATTCCTTCGTTCCAGCTTCAATTCAGGTGGTCGCCAATGTGGTTTCGAGTTTATTTTTCAACAGATTGGCGAATTCAAAAATTCAATAGTAGTTTTCGCCAATGCATTGTGGCCCTACTTTGAATAACAACGCCTCGTACCGCAGTTAACTACGCTGCAATATTGTTTCGGGAGTGAATGGGTTATAGGCACCGTTCGTCATAAATACAGTTATTTTTTTAACCTTCATTCATTACATTGTTACATGTAAAACGTTCCACGTGCCTTTCAAGAAGTGGCTTTTTTGTGTAGGTAACGTTGAGCAAGCCCACCCAACCAAAATTCCTAGATTTTATGAACATTAAATTACCCTTTAACTTAATATACAGACGAGGAGGACAAGCCGTGCTCATATTAACTCTCAAGTTTCTTCTCAGCATTTCACAACTCGCACGAAGCATTATGATTCCGGTCTTACTACATTTTCCTCCCTGTCCAGGTTTTTGGAAATGTGATTCTATTATTTTAACACAAACAAAATTTTCCTTATTTCCATCCACTTCCCGGAGGAAAGATCCTGAACGAAAACAAGCCCAAGAAAAGAAGAAAACCAAATTACATCCAGTTGACGTCGGCAAATGTATAGTTGAGGTTTGTCTTTTCTTGTAGAACAATACAGAACCGTCAATTAGCAACAAAGTACGCAACATAACACAACATTATGAAACTCAGCGTTGGAGAAAGCGCATCTCGTTCAGAATGAAGTAATTGCTTTTACTTAGTTGCGAGGTTGAGACCTACGCCTTTACAAAAACCTAGTTTGTGACCTGTCTTGGCTAACGTGTAAGTGCCCTTTCAACAAATTAACACAAACACTAACATGCTTTTCGCGTAAGAAGCATGAAATGACAATTCGTTTGTGGATAAAAAATCTTTGTATGGTGTCCATATCCTAAAACTCTGCTCACAATTCGAGTGTTGATAAAATAAAGCGGTATATACAGTAGTGCATAGCTTTATTATACAGTCTACGCATATTGCCTGAAAAAAGAATGAGAGGGGATTATGCAATATTTGTCACTTGTCACATTTTCTCGAGCTTGAGGATAAGCAACAAAATCAAATACCAACAATAACCATATCCAAAAGTGCACCTAACATGAACACATAGGCATAGGCACATACGGGAGGTCTGTAAATACATTCCTAAGCTTTTAGTTACATTTCCGCCTTCGGCCCTCCAATAATAACTCAACAAACTTTCTCATTGAGGGCCACTACTCCACATAATCCACCAACAAAGCGAGTGGGAGGGGAGGCATATTGTGAACAAGGTGTCAAGGGAGGGAAAAGTGCTAGAAACCATGAAGCACTCCCAAGTGTGCCTATTCGTTATTATATGAAAAGGGATAAGTGTTTGCTTCTACATTACATTTCAGCCTTTCTAAACTTTCTGCTACTAATACATATAGGTATTCTATATTTTCCCCACAAACTTTTTCCTTAGATTCACCCAAAAGTAAATGGCATGTAAAAATAGTAAATAGTAAATAAATGTTGAAGGAACTATGATCGTTTTTATCATATAGGTGAAGTATATGTGAACTCTCTCGAGAACATGAACAATAAATGTACACGGTGACGCATCCGGGAAAAGCGGAGCTACGTTGAGCTCGGTCAGTAGTACGGGGAAGACTTTTTAAAGCCTATACTTTGACTTTCTAAAACTTACACGCATCGCAACCTCATTTCAAACATAACGTGTTCTATGTCTCCAGTTTTCACTGAACCGGGTGAGTCTTTCGCATTGTTAAAATAATTTTACATCGTATACATGCTTAATCAGTGGAAAGTTGAAATGAGTCTTGTTAAAAATTTCATAAACAATGTGCCATTTCTCTCTATTGTTCTTGTATTTCTCTGAAATGCAGAACCGAAAGTTTCCATACATATATCTGCCCAAACCAGAGGATCCTATCTTTAGAACACTTTTCAAAATATCATCTTTTCGTCATGCTTGCCCTCACTCTTTCGTAGTCAGTTGTTTTCCTTTCTATTATTTTCCAGTTTCATTGGTGTACGAGTTTCTTGTACATTATGTAGCTCCAATTTAACTTGTGTGGCTACTAATGCGCTTAAAAGCCTCAATTTTCTTTTCCTTTCTTCCCCTCTTGCGTTCCCATTTTCCATGGCCATTTCGAGAGGGTTGAACAAAGCAATCCTGAACTTTTCTCTATGATAATGGCACAAGCACGAAAGCTTTCAAGGCTGCTTGAGCCTTTAAACAACACAAATTGCCCAATCCTCAACTTTCCACCAATAAATATCTTCTTTTACATTCTCCCACATTAAGCCTTTCCACATTTCCATTCACATTGTCACCCTATTCGCATTACATCAGATATATCTGCAGTTATTTACGCATGAGTTGTTTCCAAACCATGCCTTTGTATCACTTTACACCATACCTGTACAATTAAGATAAAGTCCACAGGAAAAATGGACATAATGATACCCTATTTTGAAGAGGCGTGACATGAAATGTAAAAGGAAGGTCACGACAAGTGTTGACACCCCTAAACTCTTTCGATTTTACCCTCATCATCTTGCTTTATAAAACTCTTTTTCGTAATTTTCTCACGCCATTAGTACTCAAAAGGAAAAACATATTTTACAGAAACAATATAGGTAGGTAACTTATCTCCACGAGCATCCAGAAGAAACAACTGAGATGACAAAAATGAAGAAGGATAAAGGTGAAACAGGTGGCTTGAGTCGTGTGCCGTACGTTTTTCCCCTGTAAAACAAAGAGAAAGTTCACCTTTATTTTAGTCAGACCACCAAGGTAAAAAAAAACTTGGGGAGGTACTTGCATTTGTATGTCTATATTTAGCTAAACCAAGCCATGTGTGTTTACACGGGTATATAGAAAACCCCGTGTTTACTGGCCTACTGCTGTGCCATGTTTCTGTGTACTTTGGATTTTTGTTGGTTTTCCCTTTCCGTAGTCGGAGCTGATGGGAGATGGGATATGGCGATGAAGATGAAGGTGATGTGATGAGGGGAAGCAGAGCATTTTGTCAAGATTTACTACAGGAGGAGTGCCACAAGAGGTAGACAAGGGAGAATGGGAGAGAAGCACAACGCAAACAAAATATTCCATTGTGTTTTACAAAAAGGAGGGTGATGTCGATATAATAGTAATATAACAAAAATAATACGCTGAACAAAACCACTAAAGGGCTATTTGATGTATGGCGATGGCGATGGCGCTTGCCACTTTCAGACCTGCACTTGACAAGTCCTGCAAAAAATTCTCTGTGGTTGAGGCTGCATAAGCGTTCGTCCTACACTCATATCGCCATCGTAAGTTGAGAGTTGTGACGGGAAAAGGCAACTTTCTCTACTTCGTCCCCGGAGGTATGTATATGGATTATTATACGTGTGAGTAGGTATATTTGATATTTATGTATTCGTTGAGTAAACTTTCTTCATTTTGTATATTTGGTATTTGTGCACTGCACTAGGAAAGGATCATAAATCCATTCGATTCATTCAATTTTCTTACCTGATCGGATGATATCACGCTGAGGACCCATAAAGCATCTGCCAGCACGTAGGCTACCATCAGGTGAGAATGGATTGTGTTCCGGAGGCAGCGCAGTTCTCTGTGGAATACACAAGACATGAGAGCGATATTGAAGAGTAAATCCACTTTTTACTCGGTCTCCTACTACTTCCTGCTACTCACTATGTCTCGTCAATATTTGCCTTGTCCTCAGTTGTAAAATTTCGCCGTGTACCCCCATTTTTTGTGCATGGTCTAGTAAGACAAGCCCTCGGAAATTTTTCATGTCATGCCATTCTGACAAAATGGATTACTTAATTTATTCACTCGCTCTTACACCGATTACATCCATGCAAAAATAAAGTTAATGGGTTTGATATATGAAAGCAGCGTTTATTCAGACGTTAGTCGGTTGGCCTTGCCGTAAAATCGCCATCCCCATACGGGTTTGTGCTCTTAGGTTTTGGTTGAAAAAGATATAAAAATTGAATAAACCCAACATCGGCTAAATCTAACCCATATCTGAAATAGATTCTTCCATGAAAGGGTGACTGGATAAGAAACTGAGCAGAGAAATATAGTTTCGCTTTATTTTCATGCTGACCTTCAGAAGGATGCTGATGGTGGTACGCCTTTGAGTTGTTGGCTTGAGTGTGCAATTTTAATGAATACCCGAATTTTTCTAAAAAAAAAATCTCTGGGAAAGCTTTACGCAGGGTAAATGTGCAATGATGTTGGAAGCAAAGTTTTGGTCAGAAAGGTCAAATCAAATAGGAATGAAAACAGTTCTATCTATATGTATCATTTGTAAAGCAATTTTTTCCAAGTGAGTTGAATGTCATTTCATTTCATTTATGAGTGAATGTTGTTTTTAAAGCAGACTTACTTGAAGGATATAAAAATGACGACGGCTACTATAAGAGCAACAAGAGAGAGGCAATATCCAAATAAATAGATTCCAGTAGTGATGTCCAAATTGCCTGTGTCTGTGGTAATATTGGGATGCTGAGTGAAAGGCTTACATCCGGAGTATTCTGTTAGATTCCAGATCCCTCCTTCCATGCACAATCGCGTGGCATATCCTTCAAAAGAGAAAGAAATTGGGAAAAGTGATAGATAGTTCAGCAGCACTGACAATTCCATCCACAAGTTCCTCATTCCATATATTATATCCCGTTACAAGTTGAATTGTCTAAACATCACCATACAGGTCGGAAGACTAGTATTATAGGTATAGCATTTCCTAGCAAGAGAAACTCTCACGATAAACAACACCAAAATTTCTGTATTTCTGATCACAATTGTCATCCTGACGGAAAATCATTTTTCCTCGTTTCTTTCTCACAGTCACCCAAACACTCTCTGGTCGGATCCAGAAATCACTCAGAAAAGCAACAGTAATAAAGAGAAGTAAAATAGTGACAAACAGCAAAGCACGCACAACAAAACAAAATTTCCCAATCTTTTGTAGTTCAATGTGATCGCGTTCAATGTTCAACGTTCTTCATCGGCTCATAAACTACGTGATGTAGAGCACATTTACGGATATTTGCACATTACATTATGCTTTTTTATTGTTAAACATCAATCGCACAGCAAACTTTCTGTATTTAAAACCAGCAAAAAATTCTCTATTAGATGTGCATAATTAATTACCACTTAGAGATTGGCATATTACACTAGCTACAACATTTCATTTACTCCGATTTGTCATCCCTGTGCCGGTGCTTCCGGACGATCTAATTTAATACTGGTCATTTAAGAACCCTTTTCCTATGCTTGAATCGTCTGTCGGGGAAGCAGATTATAAATATACAGCAACTTACATAGGTAGGTTATACCGTCCCCGTCCAAGTTTAGCATAAAGACCACGAGGAAAATGCGAGAAAAATACGAAATCAGGATTAAGAAAACAACCAGCAGAAGAAAGTAGTCGCAGCATTCTAATCTCTTGAAGCAAATCCTGCCGGCTTATTCCATACACTAAGCATTTTGCACTCAAGATTATGTAATGGGACTAGGTACTTTAACTGTTAATGGAAGTAATACATCATTCATAACTCCAACCCCCGTAATGTTTTAGTTTGCAATATATTAACAGGGAAGAACGAAGGCCATGAATTACAGTTCTAAAAAATAGGGGATATTTCTGTGTAGGATACTTTGCTTGCAGTAATAGAGCTACTTTTATAGGAAAAAGCAACCCGCTTGTCTCAATTAAGCTGAAGAATTTACTGTTCTTACCCTGTCAACTAACAAAAAACTGTCGCATGTCGCATACTAGAAGGGAGCATGGGGCAATGGTAGAATCCAATATTTAGCAAGACTAGCATAATTTATGGGTCAATATCGTACAATATGGAGAAAAGTACAAAGGTCCGTTAAAATTGGAAAAGTTATATATGCACAATATCCTATTGATTTGCATTTTGTTAGGAGTTTTGGGTTGTAATCAATATAACTTTAAACATGTCACAGGTGTTGAATAAATCCTTTTAGAAACGCCCTACATCATCTTATTTATTAGATCAATGTTGACCTAAATCCAAAATGAAATAAAAAAGATAAATGACATCCTTAAGTGAGCAATAGAATATCCATCCATAAATTATACTTTTACTTTCAGGGCAATAATAAGAAGACGCGCAGTGAAATCTAAAAATTAAAGTAAAATAAGAATATAAATATAGCTTTCATTCTCAATAATTTTCCCCTCAACGTTTTCGGCAAAGTAAACGAGATTGAAGTCCGAATGACATAGTACCTCATTTAATTACTAGAACGTGGAACTTCTGGATCCATATATCATATCATATCAATTATCTTGTAAACTCTCCTGCTCTGCCACTAGCTTACTCAGCGTACCATCAATGTACTAATTATTCAAGGCGAGTGAGTCGATGAAGTAAACTTATCCATCCTGATATATGTAAACTATATAATATAATACAGGGTTACACCAGAACATCAGTTCAACATTAAATAGTCATGTCATGGTAGAGGTAGGACCACAAGGTTTTGCATACTGCGAGGATTCTATTCTTACATGGTTCGCCGAGATATTATTCTAGAAAGCGAAACTAGGCGAAATTCACCTCCTGACAGGAAATGAAATTAATAAGGGTTCAGCTCCTCGTGAGCACATCACATCATTACCACTAT
>JAANSN010002990.1:0-20806 GCA_036850665.1 Dicranocentrus wangi | reverse complement strand
GTACCTGAATTTACATAATAATTTGGTAATATGTCGGACAATGACAATACAAGTTATACAACATTGCAACTCCAAAATCTGATGCTTCACTTGGTCGTCCTGTGTTTACTTGGGCATTTTGCACGCTTCCGGTTTGGATTCCACTCTCTCAGAATAACTTGGGGGATTTGGGGGATAAATCCAAAAAATTGTGCTAGGCACCATCACTTTGATTTGAGCTACGGTTTGTGCAACTTGTCAACTAGATTTTTTGAAAATATAAGAGCAGATATATATTTTTGTCAAAGCTTGGAAATCTCAAAAATATATTTTTTAATTCAGCCGAGAAAATCGAAACCTATTTGACTGCGTATTAGAAGGAGGCTTGAAAAAATGGATAGGTTGGAGTTAATATTTGCATCACGAGAATTTTTAGAGAGATGGTTAGGGAATTTTTTAAATATATTTTTTATAATCCACTTTGAGGTTCTAGTTAAACAATTTCAGTTGAGGGCCCACCTGTTCTTTTCTATTTCAGTGGACTTTCCCCGAGAAAAAGGCGCCTAACTTCACTCCGCCTACAGAAACTGAAAGAGTTCCAGGATTTGGTTACCGACCAACCTCACGTCTACGGAGGGTTTGGAAGCGACAGATGGATCAGAGGCCTGTTGACTCAACTAAACGAACCTGGAGTAGTGGCTTGGGATGACGTCGTCGAATGGCTGAGTAAGTCAGATGTCGCCGAATTACTGGAGGTATGTTAAATAAAATTAAGACTGGAGCAAAATATTATGAAACACTTTTACTTTTATTATAAAAACAGAATTAATTGTGTCTTGGATTTTGGTTTTGCAGAAAGCTTCTAAGGTTCCGCCGACTGGGAGATTTAAGGAGCCCGTGAACGCCAGTCATTCTCCAATGTTAAAACATGCCATAGTTCGGATTGAGAGGTGTGCCCAGGCGGAGGAGATGTTAAAACGAAGGAAGTTGGAGAAAATGAAACCAGTGGAAATTCCGAATGAAATAGACGCTTTGAAAGATTCTGATAAAATGGAGGTCGAGGAGGAATTGGAATCCCAACGCCAAACTCTGGGAGATGCGGAGGAGGTGAAAGTCCAAGATGGAGGAGGGGATGCCTTTATAGAAAACGACATAATGGACAACTTGGAATATAACGACGTTTCTGCTTCTGAACTGGCCGAAGCAGTTGACGAATATTTTCAGGATGTGTTGAAGGACATGGAGCAAGGCACGTTGGACGAGGATCTCCAGAAAGATTTGATGTCGGTAATTGTGGAGCTGAGTTGAAAAAATGGTAGCAGTTCGGAGTAGGGTCAGCGTTCCATCGTAATCCATAGCGTACAAATTATATTATGCATAGTTCAAATTTTAGTCATGCAAGTAGTTTAAGTTCCAATGAATTTTTACACTTTATGTTTTCGAGTCGAAACATATTTTAATGAATGCTCAATAAATATTAAACCCAGTATTTGGTGTTTTATTGCAGAAGTGAAAATATTAGATCCACAAGTTTTATAATTATGGAAATATGTATTAAGAATTTTATGATAAAGCGATCCCATAAAGATCATTATTTCATACTGTTCATTCTGCCTCATAAACTAAACATTGGCATTCGTATGCATCCAGCGGAAGAGTTTATATGTATTAAAGATGGGTCAAGAAAGATCATTCGTGGATGATTCATGCTCCTCGTTCCCAGTAACCTTTAGGACGGAATATCGGAATGGGGCAAGTCCAGCAAGTATCCTGGGCCAAGGAGCACAAGTAAAATATAAGGGCAATCATATTCTAGAATTTTTGTTAATTCAAATAATAGAAACTTTAGTCTACAGATATTTTATCAAAACTTTGCTGGTCGTCTTGTGCTGAACGCAATGGGCTCCAGCTCCAAGTGAAAATTAGTTTAGTAAACCAAACCTCAACATCTTGAAACAATTAACTTAGGTATTAGCTGAAATTTTTATACTCATCCAGAATGCGTGCTTGCTAAAATGCTAACCAAAATGTGTGCGATTGTGTGGAAGTGGGGACAAAGTAGTTAAGCATAGCAAGCAAGGGGGTGAGAAAATCGAGTTACTCCAAAATTATTATAAACGTCTCTCATTAAGTATATGAACAAGCAAATAGCAAATTACTGTTTAATAATGCTAACCGAAATACCTGCAATTGTATGGAAGTAGGGACAGAGTATGTGTCACGGGATCGATTGGAACTCGAGTTATTTCAAAACTATCATTTCTCAAACATTTCTCATCATATCACTACCGCCTCATCTGAGCATACGAATTATTTTATAGGTACAAATTATGCAAGCGTACATTGGTAGGTAATATGTATCTATTAATTTAATGCTTGCATTAATATATCATCCTCGCGTTTAACTTGTTCCTTTAGGTTTCTTATTTCTCGCAGGCTGATTACCGAATTGGCATAAATTGTATAGCCATGTTCTGGAGTGACGAAGGAAGAAGTTTGCCAAAGATGCAAAAACGGTCAAAATAAGTATTCTCATGATTTGCCACATTCGCAAGAAATTAAGGAAAGCTTATAAGCAGAGTAACATACGTATTATATTGAACTATAAATCTTTACTTTAAACTTTTTTTTATCATTCCCTATTCCATATATTGAGTCAACAAGATTTTATTTATTCTTGGCTACCTATTAAACGCACCCAACCAACCTCCTAACATTAACAAATTAACATTCACTTTCATGAAAATCTCACACAAATCTCGAACAAATATAAGGATGTATAAATTTGTAAGTGCACAACTAGCAGGCAGCAAGCCACCACTTTTTTTTAGCAGTATCACAGTTACGTACGCTATGAATGCCTGTTGTTGTGTAGGGTAATATGCTGTGTGAAAAGCAAAAAAAGCTACACAAGAGTGAGTACGTTATCATCTTGCAGAGCCTAACATATCTACAAAAGCTTCGACTTCGAGGGAATGAAGAAAGGTGTTGAAGGCGTCAATTCAAAATAGTACAATAGGACAATGGATTCAAAAATTAACTTGGAGATGCGGGGTATCGATCCCCGTACCTCACACATGCTAAGCGTGCGCTCTACCATCTGAGCTACATCCCCAATTGTTAAGATAACTGATCAGAGAGCCAGTACTTATTTGTTGTAATTACTTGATAGGACTACAATTGCCACTTTAATTTTTATAAGTTTATAATATAGCACCAATAAAGCGTACCAAATGAAGCAGAAATCCAATTATGTAGAGCTGTATGAAAATGAAAAGTGAGAGTGCCCATACCCAACACAAGGACCTTCTTCGCTCGCAATGTAACCTGTCCACCAGCCACCTGCTGCACTAGCTACCTATTATATGCATCAGAAGTATCTATATCATCAAACGAAAAGATGAGAATCATGAAATGATCTTTGTTACATTTACAGCTTCAGATTGCAAGTATCGCACTTCTGCCACTGGCCATTCATATGCACAATTTGACAGCAAACTCACATTCTCAGCAGCAGCAATCACGTAATCAAGTAATTTTAAATCAGTCCCACTGCATATTGCCTTTCTACCAAGGAGATGATAGATCAAATTCCTGTCAGAAATTGTTCGGGCTCTCTGGTCAGATATTAAGACCAGGAATAGGGACGGCTGGACAGTAACAGTACTGCACTACACAGCATGGTACCGAAATGTGTCTGCCTGCACTGAAGTTCTTTCTTGTCATGATATTGGCCAGGCCAGATTAATGTCAACGAGACGAACAGGTACGACTGTTCTATTGAATGGGACAACAAATCTTCTCTAGCTGATTATGGTCCTACTCGATAATGCAGGGCAAACACTAGCATCACAAACAACGATGAAGAAACAGCATTTGACCAGTTGGTCCTCAGGAAGGAAGGAGCCTTCGATTTTAACTATACTATAAGGGATTAAAGAACTACCGCAACAGCAACTAGTAGCACAAATGCCAACTGTTATGCTGTGGCTGTTGTGTTCACTTGCTAAATACTGATCAAAATGCACTATTTTGTCCATTTTGTTAGGTTATATTATTGTTGCAAATAGACCACGAAAAACTTGTTTAGGAGACTTGTTTAGGAGACCGTGGGAAAATTAGTAGTGTACTAATCGTAAGTAAGGCTGTCATGCAATTTATGTGGCTTTTGTAGTTCGCCTATTTCCTCAAGTTAAATGAGAGAGGATTCAAAACAAGCTTGCTTTATGACATTGTAAAAACCAATTTCTTAATGATGATAAGATAATACAACACTAAAGAGATACAAGCATTTGAGTTATTTGACTTTGTTGCTTTATTAATCAATATTATCATATCATTATTGAGGAGGTTAGACCCAGTTAAAGTTGCGAAGTTAATTAATTGTAAATGGAATCAGTTCACAGGTTGTCGTACGTCGTGGTTGTATGTAGGAATATCATAAGATTCCATATCGTTTGAACTTGTTAAAAACATTTTAACAATTCAAGCCAGAGCGTTGTTTTCTTATATCTTTCCATCATCTACGTAAAAGACACACACACGCAATATATACACAATACACACATACGTAATGTGTTATTTATTGTTCGACGGACATGTCGGAGATGGTACTAAAAGTTAACAGGCACATTTTCATTAGGTATCAGATACTAATTGTAAATCAAATCAGTTTTCCCATAATAAATTATCGACGAAAATGTTTATTTAGGTTTAATGTGTTCCAATACAACATTTTAATTAGTGCTTAAATAAAACTTAGCATTTTGTTTGGCTTGGCTGACGTTATTTTGTAAAAGAGAAAATATTCGTGTACAAGTAATACCTATATATGTGATTGTGATTATGGCGAGTGGCAGATCTTGTGATGAGCCGATTGGTCGAGAAAAAGCAACTAGGTATTAAGATTTTAGCCTCGTGAGAATTTCATGACAAAACGAATCCCATAAAAAGTATTTCATGCTGTTAATTCTGCCTCTTCCATTTAACATATACCCATGCAATTATCCACAGCATCGCGCCACAGCGTTTATGGATTTAAGGTAGGTCAAGATCAAGGCCACTCGTGGATCATCCATGCCATGTGCCTCGTTTTCATTAATCTTTTAGGCGGAATACCAGAATAGGCATTTAACAAAAACTTGGGAACCTGCATTCATACGCATGCCGAACCGTGGGAATGTCAGAAGTACAACTACCACACGCACTCAGTAGTATCGAACGCTGTGTTTAATTTTGTTAGCAAATAATTGTTTCCATTTTTTCAATTTGATTAAATAGTGTCATGGATTTCTGATTTTACCAAACGTTAAATCAGAGCCTTATATCCCAAAAATTTTATGTGGTACGCATTTCATGCTTCATCCCGATTCATATTTACGTTGTTCTTGTAAGTTATCGCAATATTCCATCTCGTCATTCAAAGCAGTCGGAACAGCCTCCCGCAGGGCTACCTGGACCTGAAATTCCTTCGGCGAAAGTGTAATCCCAATTTCAGCTTCTTCACTTGGAGGTGAGTCAGGTATAACTGAAAAAGTAAACTTTTGTAGGAGGGTAGCAAGGAAAAGGGGGACCACCGAGTTGACAAAGTTGATCCCAAAACAGATGCGTTTCCCTTTACAAAAAGGAACCAGATTTGTTTATTATGGAGGTATCCACACGCCAAGTCAAATCATCATAAAAGTAAATAAACCAGAGAGACATAAACGTACCGAATCCAAACGCAGTCACCCGTGGATCTGGAACGTACTCCCCCCTTTCATTTATAAACCTAAATTTTGAATCACACATTAAACCTTTAGAAGGACAGCAGGAATAGACGCAATTGATACAGTATATGAAACTCGCCTTTCAGGTCGAAAGTTGTCAGCATCGCCCCAAATTTTATTATTCCTGTTGATTGAATAACTATTGGCGAAAACAATGGTATCCTGCAACAGAAAATGAATGTATGTATTTAAACCACAGCACAGAGCAAAATCATGATGATCTTTTCTATACCTTTGGTATCCGATAACCCCTGAGGTTCCAGTCTTTCGGAACAATCCTTGGAATGGGATTAGGCACAACAGTCGCAAAACGATGCACCTCTAGCACGAATGCTTGGAAATATGGCATTCTTAAGAATTTAAAATAACGATTTCCAATTGGAAAAATAGAATTAGAATAGAAATAGAAAGAATGTTATTATTTACTTTGTTATATCCACTTCTGTGGGATCATTGACGAGCCCAACCACAGAGTCAATTTCATCTCGACATTTCCTTTGAACCTCGGGATGAATGGTGAGAAACAAAATAGCATATTCGAGGGTTGAGTCTACCGTCAATGTTCCCACTAGCAGTAGGTCAGCAACCATGGATTGAAGTTGCTCCACTAAAGATTTTGGCAATTTATAGAATTTATGGTGATTAGGGAGTAAACTGAATGAGCGGCTCAGGGTTTTTTTAAAATCAAACTTCTTCAAAGGTACTAACTTGAGTAAACGCTATCTTTGGAATTTTTGTTGTAGTGAATTTTTTGTAGAAACACGTCAATATAGTTTTCCGGCTCTGTCAAATAATTTCCGGTAGCTTTCCTTTGGTTAATGAGGCGCTACAAAACAATATTTATTTTTAGCTTTCTATTGAAAAGTATCTCATATGAAGTGCTTGCTACCTCTGAAACCTCGTGACACGCGTCCAACCCCTTTTGTCTCAAATCCATTCCAAGAAATTTTTGAGAGTTGTTATTCAAGTAGGGAAGGAGGAGTTCGAACGGGTTAGAAAATATATATGTCTTGGAAAATTTGAAAACACTGTCCATGATTTTTAGGAGGGTTGGATCATCATGATCGTACCGCACCCCGGCCACCATGGACCACAACACGTTGAGTAGAGTGAGGGTGAATGTGTTGTGGAAGGTAACCCTCCCATTGGAGCGGGCCATCTTTTTCTTAAAATTCTCCACCAGCAGGTGGGCCTCTGCAGTTATCACACCATGCATCGTGTACTCCTTTCCAAATCCGAATTCTCTGCATTATTTATATACAAAAGAGGAGACTTTCAACCTTGCTTTCCAAACTATATCCATAATAAATATTCCTGTTCTAGCGACCATATTTTAGCTTATTATACCTCAAGGTGCGTATCGTAAATTTTCGCATTTCAGTCCAAATTGGAGGTGACGACACTGCTAAAATGCCTTTTGATGAAATTATTTATTACTTTTATTTAGAAAAGGGCATTTCCAACAATACTAACAGAATGATAAAATATGCTGGTATAATGTGTGCTTTCGAACCCAATTCCTTGCCAAATGTGCGCGGATAAGTGTACAGTTTATGGGAAAATTTTTGACTGTACTCGTCCATGTTTGCAACTTCTGTTAGAACTTCGTGCGAAGTTAGAAAAACTGTAGAGCACATTTTTAAAATAAGCTTTTTATGTAGTCTTTACTTATCATCCTCCCATGCACGTTCAAAGTTTAAAATAAAAACGCATAATGAAAGTCTTACCAATATCAAAGTTTAAAACGGTCCCCCCAATTATGTCCCCAAACTCCTTCGCTAATGAATTGATATGTTCCCACAGTGGTTCCTTCCATATTTTAAGGTGAGGCTTACGCCACCACACTGCTGGATATGAGCCCAAGATTGGTACTACAAAGGGACCTAAAATGACAGGAACGTCGCCAGAATATGTAGTTCCAGCTTGGAAGTCAACATAATATATGTATTCTTAAATAAAAATAGTGGTTGACACTTGACACCAACCTGGAGGCATGCCTCGGGTGGACATTTGGATTGAATAAACATACCACGCAAATAAGAGGACCAATAACACAGCCAGGAATATAAATAGTGCAGAACACATTTTACTTTTCCTATTACAAATTTAGTTTGAGTTTAATCAAACTATACTTGCGATAGACTAACCAAGAGCAAGACAGGACGTGTAGTGTAGACAAAACATATCGGTGTAATTGGTTTTGACTGAATTTGGTGGAGAATTCTTGCGTTGCAAATTATTGGGATATTCCCAAACCTAAAATAGTTTATTTTTACACACAATGCACTATAATTTAGGGCGTGTAGGTGCCAAGAGAAGCAAGTACCTCATCTGCCTGTCTTGGTTTGCATATTATGCGACTCCCCTACGTTTTCAAACAAAATTTACAATTTTCCTTATTTTGCTCAAATTGAAATGTTGAAATACCTAAAATAGTCAAGGAGAACTTGTGGCACAATGTCAAGTCCAATGCACATATGATGGGTTTTAATAAAGAATAATAATGTTAATAATAGGTCTCATTATATAATAGTAAGATGAGAAATTCCATCGTTTTTACATTGATGCCTGCCGAATTCGTTCCATTTGGCATACTAAAATAGAGGTTCTAGGTACCACACCATTCCACATTTAAACCATTTCATTCATAGCGTCCGCGAGGAAAATTTAAGTGAAAATTTAATAAGAGGATTGAGTGGGATAGTAAGTAATAATGAGCTCGTAATTATGAATATAGCTTCGTCCATGAGAGAGTAACTTATTAACCATCTAGCATTCAAGTCTCACGATTGAGTTCGTGACTCCTTTTGTCTTTTGCCAGCTCGGAACAATATTTAATAGTAATATATGTGTTAAACATGATATGTTCTAGATGAATGAATCCAGCAATAAAGTTGCGTAATAAATAATCCGTATACATAACAACGAATTCAATAACGATTAATCGATTAGCCCTACATTCACAATAATAAATCATGCTTGCTTCAACAGAGCTCTGTTATTTCTTATCCGATTCCCGAAAGTAAAATGTCACGACAGAATAGGAATGGTACTCTGAGGAATTTTGTTTAAAAAAGCATGTCGTCATTTATTCTGGAAAATCCACGGGATACATCTGCTTATCACTGATTGATAATGAGTTCCAAGTTCCAAAAGCTAGTTAACAAAACCCTTTATTATTTCGTTAATGGGTAATAATAATTGGTAGATGCGAATATTCACACCATCACACCTCATTAACAATTACCACGAGAAAATGGCTCGGACGTCACATATTTGCTAGTGGACACGGGCTGACACTTGACAGACGACGCATGTAAAAATCCTTAATGGAGAAAATACCATACCCCACAGACGTTCACCTTTTGTGGTGAAGTGAGTGAAAAGAAAATACGAAATACGTACGTACGCTTTAATTCTACTTTTATATTTTTTAGCACTGATGATATGAGGATACCGGTTCTGATGAGAAATAATTTTTTGATTAAATAAAACATTTTTGAGTTGCAAGGTTGCATCGTCCTTGCACAAAAAGGTTAAATGAAAAGGTTAATGCTCAATATTTCAATGTGTATTTATAAACATCGTGGGAGTAGTGACACGTCGTGAGGAGACGTCAAAATATTGTCTTCAATCTCCCGCAGGCATATCTGCGCTTGGAATATTTTGGGAGAGAGGGTGCAACCAAGGTCAGGCTCTGAGGAAGGAGGTGAACCACGCACAACGGAAAAGGTAAACTTTTGAAGGAGGGTGGCGATAAAAAGGGGTAGCACAGAATTTACAAAGTTGACCCCAATACAAATCCGCTTTCCTATTAAACAAATAAAAAAGTGTGGGATGCATCGGACATTTTGAACATAAACATCTAAATTGTGATATGATTCTGCATACCAAATCCAAATACGGTGACCCGAGAATCCGGAGTGAATTCTCCTTTCTCGTTGATGAACCTACTTGGGCGAAATATTTCAGGGTCTTTCCAAATTCGCACGTCTTTGTTGATGGTGTAATGATTAGCGACCACAATGGAGCCCTGGGAAGAAAATGCAATTTTTTTTTGATTTGTCATATATTTTTACGATATTACACTCATCATAATGGGAAATTGATTACCTTAGGTATCCGATACCCCCTAAAATGCCAGTCTTTCGGAACAAGCCGTGGAATAGGGTTAGGTACAACATTGGCACAACGATGAAGTTCCAGAAGAAATGCTTGGAAGAATGGCATTCTAAAGGTCCAATTAGTAATTAAATAGGAATATAATTAGCATGATTGATAGTTTTGAATGAATATAGCCGAGGATTCTCACTTTGCAACGTCATCCTCAGTGGGCGAATTATTTTTTCCAACGACCGCATCAATTTCCTCTTGGCACTTTCGCTGGACCTCGGGGTTTAGCGTGAGAAAGTAGAGAGCATATTCCAGAGTGGAGTCCACAGTCAGGGTACCAACCACCAGTAAATCTTCAATCATGGATTGAAGTTGTTCCACTAAAAATTTAATTGTCCATAAATTTTGACTTTTTTCCAGAAATCCCGTGCAACTTGCATCACAAAATGGAAACAAGACTTACTGGTGTAGACCGTGTCTGTAACATGCTTGTTGTAATGAATTTTTTGGAGGAAAACATCAATATAATTCTCCGGCTGTGTTAGATAAAATCCTTGGGATTTCCTCTCATTAATTAAGCTCTGGGAAAATGAGATGTATACGCCATAAAATTAAACGCAACGCAATAATAGTAGACTTGTATAATAATAGTAGCTATTATTTTATACAAGTTGCTTTTTACCGCGGACAATGTATGGCATTCCTCAAACATTTTATATCTAACATCCATTTTCAAAAACTTTTGAATCATGGAGCTCAGAAAGGGCTTTAGTAATTCCAGCGGGTTGACCATGGTGAGGGACTTTGATGTTCTGAAGACAGCGTCCGTCAGCTTCAGTAGGGTGGGGTCATTGTGATCATAGCGCACGCCGGCCACCATGGACCACAACACGTTGAGAACGGAGAGAGTGAATGTGCTCCTGGAGGTGAGTATCCCTTTGTTCAATTTCATCCTCAATTTGAAATCTTCAACAAGGAGGTTCGCCTCTGAGGTAATTACGCCGTGCATTGTGTACTCCTTCCCAAATCCGAATTCTCTGGAGTGCGAATGGATCATTTCAATTAGAAACAATTCTAAAGAGCCACTCCTCTTGTGATAATTATCGCTTTTCATATTGCATGTGATGATTTACCGTAAAGTTCGTACAGTGAATTTACGCATTTCTGTCCAAATGGGTGGGGACGAAACTGCCAAAATACCTGCACGTAAAAACATTGATTTATTATATGGCAACTTGACAAAATTACTGGAACAAGTTTATAAGGATTATTGCAATTTGTTTGTACCCAATTCCTTTCCAAATGTGCGAGGATATGTAAGAAGTTTGTGAGAGATTTTTTCGCTATACTCTTCCATGTTTGCTACTTCCGTTAGGATTTCATGCGAGCAAAGTAGAACTACGGTGTGAATTGGATATGCATTTTAATTATAATTCTCAATGAGTTATGGAACAATTTACCAATTTAAATACATTATGCAATTAAAGCTGCTTTGTAAATCTGGATTAACTTTAACACGCACCAACGTTGAAGTGAAATATTGAGAGAGCAAACATTTCACCAAACTCCTTGGACAATCGGTCGACGTGCTCCCATGGGGCAATTTCCCATATTTTAAAGGTAGGCTTTCGAAGCCATAATGCCAAATATGAACCTAGAATTGGGACTACGAAAGGTCCTGAAAGATGAGAAGTAAAAAAATGTTGAATCCCTATATCGACTACTCCAAACAAACAGGTTAATGCAGGAGTTTAGAAAGTTTTAATTATTTGAGGACTTACCTGGAGGTAAACCCCTTGTTGATGTTTGGATAGAGTGGATATAATAAATTAACAAAGGAGTTAAGATCACAAGTAAAATAAGGGGAAGCATTTTCTAGAGTTTTTGTTTTAATTCAAGTGGTAGAAATAGAATATGGCGTGCTGGACACTTTGGACTTCAGGTTCAAAGGAAGACTAGTTTATGAAACTAAAGAACTTGAAACAATTAACTTTTTAGCTGAAATTTTCCTACTCATCCATAATGCGAGTTTGGTTTTGGTATAATGCTAACCAAAATTATAAGCGATTGCGCATGGAATTTGGAGACAAAGTACATCATGGGATGGGAAAATCGAGTTACTCCAAAATTATCTAGGCATCTCTCATCAGGATTTACAGTACAGCCTTAGCTATCTGAGGAAGCAAATAGCAAATTACAATTATATTACCTATGTAGAATTGCGGAGCTACAAATTATACAAGCGTACGTACATAACGTATATATCTATTAATTTAATGCTTCTATTAGTGTGGTATATTTATTACCATCGCGTTTAACTAGCTCTTGAGCTCTTCTGCTTAAATCGTATAGCCATGTTCTCTGGAGTGAAGAAGTGACGAAGGAAAAAGTTTGGCTAAATATGCAAATTTGGCAGTAAATTCGCCCCGTCGAAATACGAAATATTTCCCATGATTTATCTTTTACAACAAAGATAGGAATAGGCTTTATCAGATATATACCTACGTACTAAACTAGATATTATTAAAATTTAGCATATTAGCATTCCCCATTGAGTCAACATGATTTTATACCTTAACTTGGAACAACAGCAGTTGTCAGGACAGGCACACATTTGTTGTTCTCATTCTTATCATTTGACACGTGCAAAAAACTAGTTTGTTTTGGCAAATTGGTTGCCCCTTACCTACACATTCAAACTTTACAGTCTTTTCAAGAAAAATGTCTCACAAACTTATGACGTATAGAGGGAGTGTATTATATGTCTGTAGAGTGCGGGCAGGAAGTTGGGTTGCGCTTTAGCAATAATATGCAAGTTATGAATCTGCGTAGAGTTATGACGCACATGCATTTAAATGATTAATGACTAAAAGTTGGTGCTCCAGTTTTGCTAAAAAAATATTAACCACACTTATGTAAATTGCAAGGCAACTTATCGCCATGTAATAACCGATGTATAGAAAAGCTTTGGTGTTGGAGGCGTCAATTAAGCAGTGCAGCAGAGAGGACAATAACGGATTCAAAAATTAACTTGGAGATGCGGGGTATCGATCCCCGTACCTCACACATGCTAAGCGTGCGCTCTACCATCTGAGCTACATCCCCAATTGTTGAGATAACTGATTAGAGTAGCCAGTACTTATTTGTCATAATTACTTGGTAGGACTGCACTGGGCACTTTAACATTTATCAGTTTATAATCTAGCACCCATAAAGCGCCTCAAATGAAGCAGAAATGCCAATTATGGTGAGCTATATGAAAATGGAAAGTAAGAGTGGCCAACCCAAGGACTTCTCTTCTCGCGATGCAGCTGTGCAATATGCAATGCTACCTGTCCCCTGCTGCTCTAGCAGGTTTATACATATGCACACCATGGATCCATCCAATCAGCGTAGCATCATCAAATCAATGAAAAGATGAGAATTGAGAATCATGAAATGGTCTTCGTTACATTTCGTATGTCTTCATATTGCAAGAATGCATCTGCAACTGTCCTTTGGTCATGGGTGGGTTTGAAGAAATAGATTTTAAAAAGGGCAACGTAGATTTTTAATGAGACTGATTTCTGTTTAATTTTTTATTTATTTAAATGAATGATTTTGTCGAATGATTTTCTTGGCACTATTTATAGCTTAGCCCACGCATTTCTGTCATTGCATTATTATAATTAGCCTAATATCTTGGAAAAGAATCCAGGCTTTGCTGTTGTAGTAGTTGTTGTCGTTGTAGTTGTGGTAGTCGTGGTAGTACTGGTTGAGGTGGCTTTGGAGGTTGAAGGAGTTCCAGTTGTGGTGGACGATAAATAGATTGAAGTGGAAGCCACCAGGGGCTTAGAGCCAGGTGCAGGTGTAATGCCATACGTCAACTGTTGCGGGTTTTGGGGTACCCCACTAACTTGCTTAATTAGACCAGGTGACTTGAGTGCACTTGATGGGGTACTGCTACTTCCAGACAATGTATTTTTTGGTTTGCTTGTGGTTATTCCAATATTTGAAAGGGAAATAGGTCCATTCTTGGTGGGGATATTTTCCACGCCTAAGTCAAGGGTTTCCCACACTTTGAATGTAGCTGGATCTAACGATTGGGAGGTGGACAATGCTGGAGAATTCAACTGATACCACTTCAATGAGGATGATGTTTGGGTGGAGGAGACGGGGGCCCATTCTTGTTGAGATTTCTCAGTCTTTTCAATTGGTTTCCTAAAATATAAATCGATTATAAATCTTGCATGGAATTTTTACCAATTTAAGCTGCACTAACTAGTGTTAACTTACAAAGTACGGGCAAACTGAACCCAGATTTTGATCATCTTTTCCGAAAATGGTGTATCCTTGTCACCCTTCTTTAACTCCCGACCGGCACTGGAAGCACCTGCCGTTGGTGTATTAAAGAGGTACTGCAGTTCATCAGTACTCACGACTCCCTTTGTTTCTAGAATATAAATCAAATCATGAAATTTTACGCAATGTCCAGAATATCTTATTCATCGTAGTTTCTACTACGGCCTATCGTATTACAAGACCATAATATTTATTTACGTACTAATCTTATCCGCAAGACCCCAGTCATTTCGTAGAGTGTGAGCTCCGGAATAATCCAGTCGGTATAAATACACTGGAGCAACTTTGGATTGAAGCAGAGCAGCATCTGCGGTACATTGTACAAACTTCCGGTCAGTTAAAGCAGTCAGCAGCTTCTCTTTGTTGGTGTCATCAATCCTCCCATTTCCAAAGTAGTACTGCCTAACTTGTTCCGAGACCTTGGCTGGGTTGGGGGCAGTTTGACTGTAATGGAAGATGAGGGGAGCTTGCTTTGCCCACTCCTGGTCTAGTTGAGTAAGCTTCTTTGGGGTTGTCAATACATCTACCGAGTATAAAAAAAGTTAATTTAACGACACAAAATTTTAATGAATTTGATGTAAGCCTTTTCACACTGTACAAAATTGCAAACATACTTGCAGCAGGCAGGTTGAGACCACTCAATGAGTTAAATCCAGTTAACCATGGGATCCCGGCACCCTTCCCCTCCGCAATCAGCTTTTGAGGAGTATCCGGAATGACAGCTTTGTCTTTCTGTGCCACCCATTTTTCTACCGTTGGAGCAAACACCACTGCGTTGTCCTGAAGCTGCGTCCTAACAGCAATTCTGGCTGTCTCAATGTCCTGCAAACTTTTTCCCTTGATGCAAGTCATAATTTCCTTAGAAGTGGTTCCAAAGCATTTCAAGTCTTCGGCCAGTTTCTTTGCAACTACTCCCGGGTTCCGGACCGTCACCCATGGACAAAGCGCATTTCCTCCTTGAGATATTACTCCAGAAAAGAGTCCCTTTGCCAATGGGGACAGCATCAAGTAGGACGCCATTGCACCACCAGCCCCACTCCCCACAAGAGTTACACGGCTAGGGTCGCCTCCAAACCAAGCGACATTGTCCTTGATCCACCTCAGTGCCTGAAGTTGGTCCCGAAGTCCAAGATTCGCAACAGAGTCTGAGTCTCCCGTGCTTAAAAATCCGTGGACGCCTAGACGATAGTTCAGAGTGATCAGGATGACATCCTCGTCGAGCAAATACTTGGGTCCGAATTGATCACCACTTTGCGACACAAAACTGCCTCCATGAAGGTACACCATGACAGGATACTTTCCGGCTGTCGGTTTCACCGCTGGCAATGCTGGACCCACTCCAGAACCACCAGAAGATCCTTTTGCAGCTGCGGCATACGATGCTGGGGTCGAGGTCTGTAGAACTAGTTGAGGAGGTACTTGGGGAGTGTACACGTTGAGAAATAGGCAGTCTTCTGATCCAATCACCCCCTTTGTTTTCGCGTTATACTGGACACAATGGGGGCCAAACTTTGTGGCGTCCCTCACTCCATCCCATTTCGTTGGTGGTCCTGCTTCCTACAAAACAAAAATTGTGCAATATGAAATTCTAATTCAGAGAAAATACAGTCAGCTTGTGCCAGTATAAAACCAGTTTTACCTGAAATCTTTGTGGTTTCTGGGCATATGGAATCCCCAGGTAAGAAAGGAACCGGCGCCCATTTCTCGAAACTTCAGATGTACCCTTCAGTCTCCCCTGGCCTATTTGCACCATCGGCTCAATGGCAGCACTCAATACATCTTGTATTGCTATAAGGCACAGAATGCCACTCCACGTAAGCCACCTCATATTTTTGATTATTTTTAGACTTTTAAAATTCTGTGTATAGCTCTGCAGACTGGAGATCGGTGGTTGCTGAGCTGGCGAGTACCTGTTCAGAACTGACGTGAAATAAAAATATAATTTTAATATTAGTCTCGATTTGGTGGCGTCTTTCAGTCTTTCGGCACACACGTCATACTCATTCTAATTAAAACAAGACAAGGTTTGTATTATTCATGTTTAGAGACTAGCCTAGCAATAGCGACCAATGACTGCTGAAGGTGATCTTGAAGCATGATCATCATTTCGATGATGGTGTTGTCCCCCAGTAGTAACCAAATCTTGAAAACAATCTGCTACGAGCAAGAATATATGAGCAAGGGGTATATTGTAGGTAAAGTACAGAGAGTCCATCATAAAAACTATATTGTTTTAAATATTCATTTTATTGTTATTGTTCCAGAGAATCTAAACTTGTTTTCCATATTTCTTTTGCAATACATAAGTCGTATTGTATAGCACATTGTATAGCACATGTGGTAGTGCATACAAAATTTCTTGACACTTGGCAGCCAAGTAGGTACATCTTCATTGAAAACCTGTCATATTAATCAATTTACACATTTACATTATTTGCATAATCGTGACCATATATTGCCGGCAGCATTGACCAGTGGAGTGGTGATGCAGCTTGCAAAGAATGATGTAAGCGGTTAAATGAACAATAATACTTCGCGAGAGTAAAAAAACCGGCTCTTCATCTTACAACAACATAGCACCAGCAGCACAACAACTGACACACAATGACGTTATTGACATTCTAATTTGCATAAAAACTAATTGGAAAACAAAATATTCTGAGAACTCTGCGCAGTACATACTAATAAAAATAGCAAGTAAAACTAATACGAGCCCTGATCTGATTAAATATATAATTTGGTACCCGATTTATTGTTTAAGATATTACAACGATGTCAATTCAGTTTGGAATTAGAAATGTCTAACATCAGTCAATGAAAAATTATCAGTGTTAATACCA
Source organism: Dicranocentrus wangi (assembly GCA_036850665.1). Lineage (NCBI taxonomy): Eukaryota > Metazoa > Arthropoda > Collembola > Entomobryomorpha > Entomobryidae > Dicranocentrus > Dicranocentrus wangi. The sequence goes on along the minus strand of JAANSN010002990.1, from coordinate 3,765 downwards.
GACAACCAAACCAATGATGATATCATTGATATCATGCTATTATTATTATTATTTTATTGAAATACATATATTTCCTCATTTGAATATTGTCAAGTAGATACATACGTTTATGGTTGTACCTTTATACTGTCTAATTTGCAGTAAAAACCACAAGAACAAATGCTGTTGATATAACATAAAAGGGATACGAGAGGATTATATTGTTAGATAAAACACAACCTTGTAGTACGTATGTAATGTACACTACATTTAATCAATTAACACAGAATTCCTTTAATTTCAGGTAGCATAATTTAAAGATTGGACGTAGGTCACTCTGATGTCCTAGTAATTTGCGTAAAAACTAAACTCGATTTTCTTGGAACTCCTCGCAGTACAATACCAAGAAATTGTAAAACTTACTGACCCTGATTTATGTTGTATTGTAACCCCGTTGTTTTATAGATTCTACACTGGTCCAGAATGGAACTACGAAATCTAGACTAAAACTAGCTAGATTAGAAAAATTGGCAGTGTTAATATCAGGTTTGCAATTTGCAATCACCAATCAAATCTTGATATCATTTTCAAGTAATTGTAAGATACGGTCAACGGTACTCATAAGTAGGTAGATTTATCTTATACTATCAAATAGTTCATAAACGCATATCTATTATATATTTATACCGATCAACACTCCGCACATCTTACTTATATACTCATTAAATTAACATAATTTGACAACAATCCAAACCATGGAGGAGCAAGTACTAAATCACATGATAATGGGAAAAAAGTCTTTGACGTTGACGGAGCACCAAATGCAGTTTTCTTGATCGTATTGGAAAACATAACATGCAACAATTTTAACCACCTTCTGAAAACTCAGTAGTAGATAAAATGTATTGGTAAACTATTAAAGTAATAATGAACTGATAAATTAGCTGCAAGGAAGAGCAATATTTATACAGAAAGTGGAGTCAATGCTGCAAGTTTTCACTCGTTATTATATAATACGGAAAATAGACGGATTTTTGTTGTTGCAAAGTACACAGAACAAAGGCAACAATTACGTTAACACTGCTAACAGTATAGCTAGTTTAGCTAGCAACCATTTTTTCCAAATAAGCCTTTACAACAGGCCAGATGACGTTAGATTCCGTGCCAGCAAACTCTTTCAAAATGCCCTTTGCCTTGTAATGCTGAAGTACTGGGTCTGCCAAACTTTGATACAGTTCCAATCTTTTTCGCACTGATTCAGGTTTGTCATCTTCCCGCTGTATTAAAGCTTCTCCAGTTACATCGTCTTTGCCCTAAAAAGTTCGATTAACAATTTCAATCATCAATTAACAAAATATCGACTTGTGATTATAGCATATTTTTATTATTGGATCAATTGTATAGGATTAGTAATGCAAAGATCAGAACTTACTGGGACTTTCGGTGCATTAAATTGCAAATTGTAAACTCGTCCACTGGGAACATGTACCCATCTAGCCTTAATTCTTTCAATTATTGTTTCAAAAGGAACATTCAAGTAGATGACAACATTCGAAGGAAAGGCTGTATCGAGCCGTTGAGCTTGCTCCACAGTGCGCGGATAACCTAAAAAAAAAATTTTTTGTATTTTGTTTACTCTTGATTGAATGAAAGCAGTTTTAATTTAGCAGGATACCAGTGAACAGAGGCAGAACACCAACGTTAATTTAATTTTTCACGTTTTTGATCTTACCATCAAGCAAATAACCAGAAGGTGATTTAGCATTTTTGACTTCGTGCTCAATTAACGGAGCTAAAAGCTCAATTCCCACAAGCCCCCCTGATTGAACGATCGGTTGTATTTTAATTCCAAACTCTGTCTTGTTCATGATGTGGTTTCGAAGCATATCCCCACTTGAAAGATGGTCCAGCTTAAAGTCCCGAACAATTCTTTCCGAAATTGTTCCCTTGCCTGGCAGTCAATCAAAGTAAATATATGGAATTAGATTAGATTACTACCTAGATTACTATCTATTGTATTAATATATCCGTTTCAGATTACTACACTTCCTTCCGCCAAGCAAATTGTAACACGCTCTCAATATTACAATTTTATAAAAATACCTGACCCAGGTGGTCCAATAATAATTCCTTTGATCCTTTTTGCACCATGTTTAGGAGATGTACTACCAAAGTTTCTGGAAATGGAAATCTGGACTAATCTGAAATGAAATACATTACACAACACACGCACAAATTAATAACTCAATACCATTTCAATGAACCACACCAATAGCTAATAAATCAACGAGCCAAAATCATTAAGAGAGACACAAAATTGCAATAACAATGTTCTGAAGAAGGTCACTCTTTGACTGTACTACTGGCTAGTATAGTATAAACAGCTACAAATAAATAACAATCAACAATAACAAAATGACCAATATTTTTGACAACTGGACTACTTACGGGAGCAACTTAATGCTATTAGTGGAGTACCGAATGGCAGTGAATATTTGACAAGACATGATGATGCTTGATATGATTATCAAACAACAACTGACAAGACAACCGCTGAGACAAAAATGGACCGGCTATAATTATAAGTTAAAAAGTAAATGTTAATTAACGACAACACACAAATGACAAATGACAAAAACATCACCAAAAATACTTGATTTTGCGGTGTCTGCATTTACAATTTATCAAATCATTATTGGATATTATGGATATTAGTGGATATTGCCAATTGCTTGCAGTCAGTCAGCAGTCCCGGTTAATTAATAAATAAATAATAGCCCAAACTAGAAACTACAGTCACTGGTACGCATTTTTATTACCTATTACCTTTCACCTTTGATCTCCGCCAAAAGCTTAAGCTCCTAAAACCAACAAGCACTTTAAACAGGTGGTCCACTATAACAGCTGAGCGGTGGTGACGTGACCGGGGATGAGAATTGAGAATAGATAGTTATGTTGTGTCATGTGTGTTAAATGTTATGTTACTAAAAACACTCCCAACATCAACCACTCAAAAGAACCCGTCCATCAACAAATCAACATCCAAGTCGCTGTGGGATGACACAGTACAGAAGCACAAGCACACTAACTAACTACCAACTACACGCTACAACTAAATTGCAGGTGTTTTCGCAATCACGTCATGCAAATAATTACTAATTTATGATTATTCCAGCCAGACATATAGTATAGTACCTACTCCTCTCCTACTACATCCCACCTTCACCTATCCGGCCAACTTCTATTGAACGAGATGAAAATGAAATGAAATGAATAGTATTGAATACCGTATCTTGTCTTGTCTTGTTGCTTACATTCCGGCAATGTGTTACACCGGCTCGGGCTCACATGATGCATTTTCAATTCCATAATATTATCCTAGCGCATTCCTCTCGTTCACGTTCACAGGCAGAGTGCACTCAACAGAGAGCAGAGTAGGCTGTAGAGGCTGAAGGCTGTACTGTTCGATGTTCTTGTAAAATGCGCAATGTTCTCAAAAATTTCTCCAAAGCTTTTTGCGAATTTGGGGGGATGGGATTGGGATTTGGGATGGAGGCTGTCATCATCGAATGCTAAAATGTACAAAAGAGTAAAGTTTACATGGTGTCGGAGATTCTCTGTCAGTGTGGATGTGCATGTGTCAGGCTCAGGTTAGGCTCACCGTTCCTGGGATTTCGACTTAAAAAACTGCATGCAAAAAATGCAAAATAAAGAGATGTAAACTTTTTAGAAACGTAGCTGAAAAGTTTTAAAGCTGTTAAAAAGTTAAAAAGCTGACCAGACAGA
>JAANSN010002989.1:0-20827 GCA_036850665.1 Dicranocentrus wangi | reverse complement strand
ATGCACTGTGGTGATTTTTGGATGCGTACTTCGAGGAATTAAACTCAACAGTAAACAATTTAACAAAAAATCACATGAATCAGAACAATTTATTAGAGAATTCTAAAAAAAATACATATAAATTCCAGATAAGCTTATTCTTGTTATTGTAATGATTCCATACATTGTGCTGGTAAGCAATACTAAATATTATTATAAGTAACTAAAGTAAAGTAAATGGCTGGCGAAATGGATGTTACGATAGATTGTTGAATTTTATACAAATCATTTTCAGGCTTTATTAGTCTTTCGGGGCTCTGGATTGCACGGGGCAGGCAAAGGTTTAAGGTACTTGTATGCACCCAACATTTCAAAACTTGCAGATCGACAGGTATACTAAACGCTAACATAATAACAAGTTTCACACAACGGCTACCAAAAGATATGTAAGGAACGCTAACCTTCATTTTTATTTCACGAAAGACTTGGAGTAAAGCTACAGAACAAGTTTTCTTAAGTACCGGAGGGGCGTTAGGAGTTCACTTAACCTTTGCTAGCCACAACCGTCTAAGTCACAGAGTTTTACAGTAATTGATATTCACGGCAAGGTTTAATGCAAGAATCCTTTAAAATACAGATTCATGAATGACATGTATGTCGTACTTTTTAGCGATGCAACCATAACCGTTCTGGTTAACGCTGTGACGAGCCTCCTAGCAGCTTCTCTGATTTTCATGTTTTTGGGCCATGTAGAGGCTTCTGTAGGTCGGAAGATTGAGGCGTTTCTCGTTTCCGGTCCGGAAATGATGTTCGAACTGATGGCTGACGTTTTAGGAGAGCTGGCACATGCGAATTTTTATTCATTTGTCTTTTACATGATGCTCCTGCTGCTAGGTTTAGCCACATCGGTAGTTCTCAGCCCCAAAATAATAGCATCAAGTGAAGCTTTTGTTTACAACTAACCGGGTTTGTGTAATAATCGTTATGGTTGTTGGTTCGTAGGTGAGCAGTCTTATGTGTGCGAGGACAGCCCTTATAGATGTGAGTAAAATGTTATTTGATCAACTGAAATTGTGAAACGGCGATATATCTTTTATATAATATGCCTTATTACTGTTGAATTGCATCACAGATTCTTCCAATGTCAATTAAATACAGAGTTGGATCAAGAATTATGCTTTCCCTTTTCCTAGCCTTTGTACACTTTTTCGCATCTAGCTTGCATATGACCAGAGTAAGTTTCCGATATTGATTCACCATTTTCCAAAATTATTCGGCCTAAAATGCAGATTGACAATGATTTTAACACCCTTTCTCGGTTAGGGAGGTTTGCACACATTTAACTTCTATGATACTTTCATGGGCGCACACTCCCTTAAACTCAGTGCTCTCCTCTTTTTGATAGGATTTGCTTGGATCTGGGGTAAGCCATATATTGTTTTCATTCAATTACGCGAGCTTATCGAAAATGCCCTCTACATAATTTTTGAATTATGCTTTCCCTTTTCCTAGCCTTTGTACACTTTTTCGCATCTAGCTTGCATATGACCAGAGTAAGTTTCCGATATTGATTCACCATTTTCCAAAACTATTCGGTCGAAAATGGAGATTGACAATGATTTTTACACCCTTTCTCGGTTAGGGAGGTTTGCACACATTTAACTTTTATGATACTTTCATGGGCGCACACTCCCTTAAACTCAGTGCTCTCCTCTTTTTGATAGGATTTGCTTGGATCTGGGGTAAGCCATATATTGTTTTCAATTACGCGAGCTTATCGAAAATGCCCTCTACATAATTTTACACTCTAATTTGAAAAGGTTTACGGGAAATTGTACAAGCGACAGAGGAAATGGGTATATTAACACCTGGAATTTACTTTCAAATATGCTGGAAATTCATTGGAGTAATAATTCTGTTGGTAAGTTGATTTTAGACATCTCAAAACATTATAAAAATGCATGTACATTCTGGTGTATATATTGACGTACGTATATATTTTGACATTCCGTACGCATAAAAACAGATTGTATTTTTCGGTTCTCTGTCAAATCCTGAAGAATATCATGTTACCTTTGGTAAGAAAATTATTACGATACACCCAATAGTACTGGGAATGGGTTATGTGTTAGCATGGCTGCCAGTAGCCATTGTTCCACTAGCAGCATTGCACGCTTACTGTAAATCTGGAGGTAAAAATTGGAAGCAGGTTAGCGAACAGTGTAGTTCCGGAGGTTCAGCCATTTTTGAATTCAATATAAAAATATTTACACGTCTCAGGACAAAACATGCTATAAAGAACGCATCAATTATTCTCTTTTTTGCTGTTATACAGAAGTTATTGCTGTCAGTTTCCCCAAATGATGAACGCGATCTCATTTTGGCAACAGGAACGGGGAAACGAGCGAAACTTTCGCATTACATGTACTTCTATGCAGCAATTCCCGGATCCGGATGCAAATTCTGCTGTTATTTTTCCAGAAGCAATAAGATTGTACCAGCAGAGCCGGAACCAGAGGCGAAAGATGTTGAAACGCCAGCAGAGTCTTCACTAACTTCAGAGCAAACCGCGCCAACTCCTGCTCCTGTTCCAATAGTTGAAAATACTGTCGCGAATCCTGTCATTCCTGTCCCACCCACACCCCGTGTGACACCTGTGGCGAACCCAGTTGTGAAAAGCGGGAGGCCTTCTGAGAAAAGGGAAAGCGACATAGAATTTTTTATCATGCATGGTGCACAGCAACCGAACAACGCTCCGCCACGAGACGCTAAATAAAATGTCAATTACGCTTCAATTGATGAATGATGTAATCCTATGTGATTTGAATTAATTTAATGGGGTTAAATAAATCAGTGAGCTGTTGTAATGTAATTTAATTTCTGAGAACAAATCTCCGAATTAGGTCGTGGGTGGACACCGACCGACACTCACTGGTACAATAACCCAACAAGAGTCCTAGCCCTATTGTTTCTACTGCATTCTTTAATATATTTCACCTAAGATTTAATAGTTCAGTTTAGATACATAGTTTAGTCAAAGCGAATGTTAATATTCCTTCAAGGGCCACACATTACGAATTACCATTACTTGAACGTAAGCATGAACGATTTATAAACATATTAAGTAAAATACTTTGTTATTGTCTTATTGTTTTAGAGATAATTACGCGAGGATTACTAGATTATGGACTGCTTATTATGGCTCTTGCAATATCAAGTGGAATTGGGGGATGGACGTCGTACAAATTTGTTTATGCTAGTTATAATGTTTCTGCACATATCATGGAGTCTGGTGGAATACCACGCTAATAAAGTATCAATAATAAGTCATCGCATGTATGGAGCTGCCCAAGGAGTAGCAAGTCACAAGGAAAAAATTACCTTTTTTCGACATAACTTACAATTTGTCGAGTCAGATCATCTAATGACAAATATTCACGCAGCAAACGCCGATTCCGAGGACAAAACTGATAAAACAGTGCAACCATCCTGGCCTTTGAGGACTTCAAATTCAGAGGAGTCGGAAAAGTTTTGGTTAAAATGGGACGTACTGTATATCTAGGACTGGCATCGAATTTATTAATACCAACTACCAACGCTAAATAGCATATAACATTTAGAATCATCAATTTCATACTATTTTATGCACACAAAATATACGTATGTGTATATCAAGACAATAGTAAAGTACTGCGTAAAGAATTTACTTGATATCATATATCACTGTAAATTATAACACTATCAATATAATTCGATATTGAACTAAATATAATCTCTAGAATATGATTAAGATTGTGAATCCGCCCTAAAACTTATTTCAATTACAAAGTTAAATTCGTAAATATTACAATCCAACTACATATTGTATTCAATGAGCAATCCGCCTAATTACCCCGTAGAACATAATATAACCTACTACCTACAATTTAAACATCACTTGAATTACTGGAACATGACATGACTGTCCGGGAAAGTAACGGTATACATCATCCTCGACCCATGGAATGTCCCTCCACAGAGGATGCATATTTGTCTCTTAAATTATATCCAGCTCCAGAGATTGAACCTGGCCTCCATCCTTTAAGACGAATACTAATGTCATTCGTGTTTTGCTTCATATATTCTAATTCCAAGATTAATCCTTCCACAATTGTTGTGACCTCTGGCTTTAGGAGGGCCGTTGCTTCATCAAGCATGCAATAAAAATGTTCTGAATCCGTATGTACTTCAAATGATGCAGCCTTCCCAAATATGACTGACCACTGAATGTATCCCCACAGAGCTCGTACAACATCAAAAAGCATACGGCCTGCAATGCAAACAAAGAAAATGCGAATTGGCAAAGCAATTTTATGATAATTAATAATAATAATAACAACAAATATTATTTAAAATAATTAAATAAAATGTAAAACCAATTAAGCTCAAAAAGAATTACAATATTGCAAAAGAGAATACCCCTTATTAAAGAAAATCCAGATTGATGTTTATAAACAACGTCCATAACTGAACGAGAAAGGTCTTCAATATCTTTGAACGAAGTTTTTAACTCGGCCCACGTTGCTGGTTGTTCTATCTCACAAAAGCGCTCTATTCGTTTGGTCAATAATAATTGTCTAAGTCTCCATACAAAGAAATGGGAAGGATGAAAAACCTCTTCCAGTTCTGTAATCCTGTCTTGAATCAAATCAATAGCTCTCTCCAGTGGGAAAAGTAATGCATTTTCAATGAAGTTCCAGAACACGCCGTCAGTTTTACTTAAAAGTGTGCTAATGGATTCATGGGGATATGGTTGTTGGCAATTACAGCAATGCCAGGTGGTATCACTCATAAATGGATTGTCAGGTATAATGTATCCACGCTTATTTTCGGTCCCGCCTAATTTATGACATGGCACACATTTAATTCCGGAGAAGTAGGTGCCTCCTTCAGTTGGATCTCGACAAAGATCACAACGGCATGTAAAATAGTAGTGGACATTTAAATATTTTTGTCGTTCATAAGTAGGATCCAATGTAGCCAATAATCGTATGGTTATTGGTTGACCTTTCTTGATGGGTTTAATGGCCATTATCTTGAGCAGGTGTTCCCCGTTGGGTTGCAAGACTTCAACGAGTCTGGTATTTGGGTTGCAAGAGTGAGTTAACTTTGCAGGAAAGGAAAATATCTGCATACTATAGTAGCACCAAAATTGCATCATTATATACAATTAATTAATCGTGATTATTACTCAATTATCACACATCTACACCGCTGGAATGTAAAAGTATGTAATAATGTACTTACGAAGATCTTTCCTTTCCTGAAGCTAGTGTTTGGAGGTCAACGATACCGCACACCTTATCAATCGTGACGAAGTCAAACTCTCGGAGTTTACAGTTTTTATTTATAAAAATACTTGCTGTTTTGGTAGCTTCTGTGAGGGAACTCAGAGTTTTTCTCTGGGTTGTAGCTCCGTCAAGTTTCATCAGCTCCTCATACTTTGCAGGATCTTTATGCTTTGTCAATAGGCACCGAAGAATCCGTACTAATTCATATTGGAAGGGATCCAGGAGTTCAGCCACTTTGTTTTTGCTAAAAACTTCGCATTCGTACTTAGCATGAAGGGTTCCCTAAAATATTACCCCAACGTAATACAGCACGTCTGCCGACATAAAATTTATGAATAAGAAAGTATCGTAGAAGTTTTACTATTTCGCATTTTTTCCCACATAGAGGCCAATTACACTTTGAGCACCGTTGCTTGATTCCAACAGGTTGCGTGCATCCCAGGCAAAATCTTGTGTAAGCCAAGTCTAAGCAGCATCCAGGACCTATCACAACCATTTTAAATTTTGTACAAACCCTCACTGCATCGACTCAAAAGACGGAGTAGGTAGTTCAACAAGGCTTGAAAGATTTTACCTGTCATTAAGGGAGAGTCAGTATAAATAATATCCATAACTTTGATATCCTTCGTAGCTTTCATGTATGGCCCTTTACCTACGAAATAAGGTGAAGGAAAAACGTCATCTTCAAGTAAACTTATGCGAGTCTACAGTCTACATTATGATATTTTTACTGTATAATACCGATCGTTTACCTAGTGGTCCAGCACCGTCCAGACATGGGTCGTGTCCAGTTGCTTCCGCCGGGTAGCAGTCCTTCCTGTGTATATTTCTATGAGTTTTCTGATGCTGCTCGCCACAATAGTGTATCTTGTGGCACGTTGAACAGTATCGCTGAGTTGAAACTCCGCAAACCGCACAGTTATCAATCACTACCGGGACTGTTAACACGCATAAATTAACAATCAAATTCAATCACATAATTACATTTGTGGAAAATATGCTTTTTTGTATAAATGATTTCGCAGGTGGCCCAATTTATACTTTCCGCTGAATGTTCTTTATACATGAATGTTATACGTTTTTTACTCATATATACAACGAAGCCGAAACATTCCTCTCGATTTGATTTAAAGAGTTTTAGCATGATCAATTGATCAGCAGGATCCTAGTAGTAATAAATGTGGAAATTAACCTTATTCATACTTCAAATTCAAACGCAAACAATCAAGTTTGTGCAGATATTCTGTTTGCATTACACACATATGTTATAAAATTTTAATTTGCCATTATGACATCGCATTACTGATATGGTGCGTAGGCATGATCCTACTTATTGTGGAATTTCGTACCTTTTACTTTCCCGTTTTTGGCTAATTTCCGGTCTTTTGAATTGAATGGAGTGTTTGAGGAGGAGCCTGCACCACCAGCCCTGTAAATATTACTATAGACTATCAGCGTACTTCCATCCTGCGCCGTACAGTTGTCTTCGTTTTTCCCTGACCATGACGGTGCTTTCGGTGTTGAGAACAATGTGTCCAGATGACTTGTGTCGTTGGTACTAGTAGAGCCTGCACTACTACTGGATTTTGAAGCAGCAGCTGCAGAACTTGGCTTGCTTCTGTGAATGTTTTTCTTGCGACTTCTCCCCATGGCTGATACTTCAGAAAGAATGCCGTCCGGAGTAAAGTTTAAGGGTGATAATAATTTACTGGATGTTGTCGCTGTCGTCACTTCTTCACTGCTACGCACGTCAGCAAACCAGTCTGAAAGAAAATTGACAAAATTGACCAAAATTCTACCCAAAATTGAAAATTTTGCAACCTCCCAAAAACCTAATAGATTCAACTGGAAAATTATGATTTGCTAGATGCAAAATTAGTCATTGTCAATTATATGCTCCACACAAAAGTCAGTGCACTCACTATCGCTTCAAGAAATCGTGCTTTCTTTAACTCTGGACGTCAAAACAAAATGCACCTGGGGGTCTTGCTTGCGGAACTGCACAATGTGGATGGATGCGAGATGCGGATGCACATTGAAAAATGCAAACGGTCAACAACAGTGTATTCTCAGCGACACGTTCCTGCGGCATGAGATGTGTGTAAACGAAAGATAAATAGGAAAGCATACTAAAAATCTTCCGACTTCCGATCCGACCACTTATGCATGATGACCACTGACCACTAGTGCCTGAGCTCTTTATTCGCAAATAATAATAATAATTCACCCGTAGTTAGTTAATAATAATTCTAAAAAGCATGCAACCCCAATGCCAGTAATATTATCTCTCCCCTCACCGATCCCTCCATTTGCGGATGCACATTGAAAAATGCAAACGGTCAACAACAGTGTATTCTCAGTCGACATCGACATGTTCCTGCGGCATGAGATGTGTGTAAAAGAAAGATGAATAAGAAAGCATACTAAAAATCTTCCGACTTCCGATCCGACCACTTATGCATGATGACCACTGACCACTACTGCCTGAGCTCTTTAGTCGCAAATAATGATAATAATTCACCCGTAGTTAGTTAATAATAATTCTAAAAAGCATGCAACCCCAATGCCAGTAATATTATCTCTGATACCCCTCCCCTCACCGATCCCTCCATTATTCACTATCTCCACCACTCTTCTCTTCTCGCGCACTAAATAAACCCCATTTCGCTGGACATTTATATGGTCAGGGTCAGGTAAGGGAAGGTCTCATGAGATAAGATTGACATGCTTTATTTATCGAGGCTTCCAGAACTCCATGTTTACAAATTACTACTTGATGATGATGAATTTGGTAGCGTCACCCAGTGCTAATGCTAAAGTACGTAAGTGCCACCCATCCCAACTGTCCCGCGTCACCTTCCTCCGGGGTCATGTAGGGATCCATTCCATAACACGAAGTCATATACTAAAGTTAAGTCGCAAAAAGGACTTTAACTTACCTAGAATTTTTGGTAGCTGCTGATCGGCAAAAGGCAGCACAAGGAATTTTGGAAACTCTTCTCCAGTAGAAGTTGATTGAAGAGTTCCAAAAGTGCAGCTCAATCAAGTCAGAAGAACTGTTTCTTATTCAGAAAAATCCACACAACTGAAACTGAACATTTTATTAGGGGTCCAGCCGCCGCAGCCCCAGCCAGTGAAAATTACACGCAAATACGTACAATCTGCATAAGAATTATAACGAGTACCAACCAACCAGTTATATATATGTTACATTACATGAACAATGGAAGTGGTTTTATGCAATGCAAACAGCCTCGTCGGCTCTTATTAAATGTCTCCCGACCAATTGCCGACTTACAGCTCAATATATGTCATTCCAAGAAAGGGGAACATTAAAAATCGAAATATTTTATTATTATTATTCACTTCACTTTGCCTATGAATGAACTATGACTCTCTTTTCTGCTCTATGAGAAACCCCGTCCTAATATCTAGATAATCATCATTTTTGACATCGTTCGTGTGATGGCATTCTGTCATTTGCAAGTATTACCCTGCTACAGACATTTAAAAATATCTTGAATGATGTGATGTAATCTTAATCTTGTTTCTCCATCTTATCCATATCCATTAAATAAGGATTACATGTTGTTATTACTCCCTTGTAATTTTTTACAGGGTGGTGTAATGGTGTAATCAAATCGGGATGATGCACATTTCATTATGCCATGCTTGCCTAATTTGCTTGACTCGTCTTCGTGAAACTGCCGTATATTATTGGTATATTTAGTCTGATAAACATGGAACTGGTGACACCGTAGAGGTTATAAGATGTTCTCGTGTTTGTTCCAATGCAATGAACATAATAATATTATTCTCTTCTCTTCCTCTGCACACAGTCTAGTCTCAGACTATACATGCAGCTGCTTATCAATCTCACTCAATTCGACTTTATACGTGCTAAAATTGTACAATGTTCGAATAAACGTAACCTGAAACTGAAGCTTTGTAGTTTAGGTAAAGCATTTAAATGTTGGATCTACATAAAGACAATGGGATTCACATTCTAATGGCATAGTTCTGATTTTAGGTCTTCGCGTCCCCGTCTATGTAAATTTTGGAAACCACGCTATTGTAGGAAGATTCCTCTTTTTCACGTTTATCTAATGCAAGCTGGCTTTTCCTGACCTAATATTCGTTTTAGTATATACGACATCCGTTGTCGTCGTTCTTGTGAACAGAAACATCGCAAAAAGTAAGTGACAAAGTTAAGCCTTAACTCGGGCGTAATTCTGTGTTTGCAATAGTTTGCATATTATGGAGTCAGTCACCCACCACACGAGTCGGTTTGATATGTAGACCCCCGAATAACATTTTAATTAATTCCTAAATCCCAGTCCGGAATAATATGCAAATTAAGGGAGAGGGTATTTATTCAAATGATTAGGTAATTATTTTTTCAGAAGTATATATTATATAAGTCTAGGATTCTTCAATAAGGAAAATCGGTTTATTTCGTAAACGTAATGCCATACATAGATATACATATACTATCAAAACTTGTACAGTCCCTTAAAATCACTTATAATATACATTGTCGATTATGACCAGAACTAGAACTCATAATAGTATTTAATAATAATAGTATACCTTTAATGGATAAGGATAACTCTGCATTTGCATATCTCATCGTCATTCGTCATAGTTGACGTTAATCGCACGCTGCTTTAATTGTAATCGTGATCGATTTATGAACATTCACTTAATCTACGTTTATAAAGTACTAATCTTAAGTACAGTCTCCAGATTTTATGCACAATTTGATTATTACTGGTTACAGAGTCCATGCCTTATTGAAGACCTTATTATGCTTTATAACAAAACACGAAACCTCATAAGCTGCTTTAAAATCCCAATCATTCGTTCTTTGAGCAATGAATTATTAAGGACAAAATTTTGAAAATCTGTACCATCCTTCCCAAAATAATTTTTTGCAGGATTTGTGTCTGAAAGTAGATCCACTACGGACAAACAACCATTGTTGCCATTATTACAATGCTGATTGAACAAGAGTAAAGGGAGCAGTACACATGCATTGTAAAACCCAAATTCGAGCATTTTCTTGTACTGCCGTTCTAATTTTCTATGAAATTCTTCAATATCAAAATCTTCCACTGGATCGTTATGATTTCGAATTAAAAGCTGTTCTTCGAAAGCGTCGCAGTAGAAAGCCAGCAGTTTCTCTTCGAACTCTACTCTAAACTCGTGAGTGGTGCATGTTAATAAAAATGTAACAAGGTCAGAGGCCATTGGGCCGAAAAAGACGGACTGAAAGTTAACAATACGACATTCTTTGGGTTCTCCATTGTGGTACTTAAATAGCAAATTCCCAGCATGGAAATTTCCGTGACAGGCTAAGTAAAAGTCGTCGTTTTCATATTTCTCGTCCTCCAGGAACTTGACAACTTTGTCGAAAACACTTGCCGGGTCTACCTTTCTCCGTAATTTAAAAGCTAAAGAGGGATTTTCCGATTCAACAGCTTTGCACACGAGCTCCATAGCCTGTTCGTATACACTTCCTAATTTCGAGCTTTGCTTGGGCGAGTAGATCGAAGCGTTTTGGTTGAGAAATGGGTATTTATGCAGCATTTCCAATTTTCCCTTTCCCTTCGTTCCAAGTTGCCTTCGCAGGAAGTATGACGTTGCATGAAATTTTGCCAAAGTCTCTATAGCCAATAAGCTGTGATTAAAGTCCACATTAAGCAAATCTTTTCCTTCAACAGGGCGATATCCATATGCTTCTAAATTTTCCAGGAAGAGATGTGGCTTCTGGACTAATAATGGCTTTTGTATGAGGCTGAATAAAGTTTCACGATGAGGCTGAAGTCTTCCATTTGGTTGCAATTGCAAGTCTTTGAAAAGTGTGGAGTACGTTTGGAACTCATTTGCGGCCGGTCCATTGCACGACGCGTTTAATTTCTTTAGGAGAGCAGATACTGGATAATAATCGTCGTCGGTTGGGCCTACTTTCGCAACAAAGTCTATCACAAATGTGTGCTTTAATGTGGGACTGGACCTGATGGAAAGGTTGGATATGTTGTTCACACGAAGTTTTGTCCCGTTGATGTCCAGGGAATTTGCGGCTAACGTTTTGAGAGTGGTTTCATCCGGAGCAGTTGTATTGTTGTTGCAAACTTCTGTGAAAATCGAAATGGAATGAGAAAGTTAAAATTTACCCAATTTCTGGTACATTTTACACACTACACGAAGCAAACAATAAATAATTAACATAAATCCTTACCACTTGTATCCATTATTGATTAAATAGTTTATAAGTCCAGCCTTAATGAATACCCCGTAGGAGAATTAATCGCGGCGAAGACCGTCCGTTGATATTTTGCAGGTTCGCCGTTCGTTCTGTTGTGATTCGACTCAGCTAAAAAACTAAAAGAATAAAAGCGCATGTATAATGACCATTTGACACAACACATATACTTAAGAAAAACTATGAAAATGCTTTATAATTATTGCTGCGACTTTTCACTTTCGAGCGATCAAATTCACTACTCTACTCTAACTATAGAAGTAAGTATTACTTAGAAAATGAAAACTCTCATAACCACACAACTGAATTATTTTAATTAAAAAAGTATGACATTCATGCAGTACTTTGGATTACACTTTCTCCTTTGAACATCATCCTTATCATGATAATACGATCCACGTCAAAATTAAGCCAAAAAATTCTACCCTGAGCCAAATCTGGAGATTTACGGTGCTTGTAAATTGTGTACATATACAATGTTACATATCTCGATATAAGGATTCCCCACTGCTTAATCAAAGCATTGAAACACAAACTGACAACGCTGACAAAAGTATGGTAAAGGTGATATGGTGTTTAGGGAAAACTTTTTTTTTAAATTAACAGTACAATACCAAAGTAGTTTATGAACGCTGATTTTTATTTTGGCTTGGATTTCTCGTCTCTGATAACGATGATGAATGAGGTGATGGTTAAAAAATTCTTGCTGGTGGTAGTCTCTGGTTATGAGGAACTTAAAATTCAATTATAATGTACACAAGTAGAAAAGATTGTAAATGGGATGATGATGTGCATACTCTTAATGGCTATTTACAACACATATTTGACTGGTACTGGTGCATGTAAACTTGCTCGTTCTTCCCCACTCTGCCAACTGTGTTTCGTTCGTACATGTGGATGTAGAGCATGGTGAGAGCATGTAAAAGTAATCATAAAAATGCAATTATTCATTGGAAAAGAGATTTTTACTGCAGTGCTTTGCAAAACTAAGAAAGAACCATTATACCAACACTTCACCATCACATCACCAATCAGTATATATATGTCCATAAAAATTCATATTATGCATCATTTGCATCATCATCAGCAAGCAGATTCCAACTTCCAACATCAGCGTACACAGACAGGAGGTGTGCAAAATATAAAATTTGATTTTGGATGGATACATTATATTATAGTACTGCAGAAACACCGACATGA
The DNA here is from genome assembly GCA_036850665.1 of Dicranocentrus wangi. Taxonomy (NCBI): domain Eukaryota; kingdom Metazoa; phylum Arthropoda; class Collembola; order Entomobryomorpha; family Entomobryidae; genus Dicranocentrus; species Dicranocentrus wangi. Next base: position 8,053 of record JAANSN010002989.1, on the reverse strand, counting down.
TCATCGAAGAAGAAATTTGGAATGTTATTCTGATATACGTTGTACGGAGGAACATGTAACATTTTGCAGTCTAGGAATATTATAATGATGGTTATTATTGTGGCTGTGTCGTGGATGATCAAAGATGCGATGCAATATAATGTGTAGGTAACCTTATTTAAATACCAATTTGGAAGCTTTTCGTTGCACTCTTAAATTAAGTCAAAACTAATTGTAAACCATATTGTGACATGCTCAAATATGATATGGAGCAAAGCTTACCGACAGGACAGTATTTGCATTGGTGATAGTAAAGGGATTAAAATAGATTCATTTTTATATATCGTTGGGATAATGTTTCATTCGCTGTCAGGTTAAAAAAGTCAAGGATTATTGCAATAACAATCCCAATACGGAAAAGTTTTGCGAGATGGGGGGTGGGTCATGGGTGACAACGTGGTAATATGGAGAGAAATGTCAGTCCAAGATAGATGGGCAGAAATGTGTGAAGAAGATCTACTTGTAAGTGGCATGAGCCTTTCATGATTCTTCTTTAAAGACTTATTATGTCTTGTGCATTGGGGCGATCTTGTGTTGTGGTATTATTATTATTCCTTACTATTTTGCCGAGCGAGATGCATATTATAATATTTTTCATATCATCTCATCTTGCTTAACGCAAGGTGAAGATGCATTAATCGCAAGCACGTGCATACTAAGACCAAATGCATTTCTTATTGCACTACCTACGCACATCTTAATCAACTTTTGAGATTTAAGTCACACGAGTAGCATACGTGACGACGCAAGTGTTAGATGTTTAGTTTAGAATTCGCATGAACTCGTCCAAAGGTTGAGGCATGCATGCAATAAAAAAGGTGGCGTAAATATTTATTTTACTTGGTCGTAAAATTTTGTTGACTCCTGGAGGTCACCCTGTATTTTGAACATAAAAAATTTTGTTTTCGGAGGTAGAGGTAAAAAACGGGTAAAAAAGTTGTTTAGCACTATAAGAATCATTTTAAATTCTGATTCTCGATTCCCTTTCCAACTTCAACCATTTTAAAGCACAATATTATACCTTTTTGTACCTAACTAATGTACCTAACTAAAGCCAATGTTGTGTGTATGGTGTTTGTAACAATTATGATCTGTATCTGTATAATGGTTAACCAATAAGGCATGTAAATAGCATGATAGTGTCCGTGTCCGTATTCAACAATAGCAATAAATATAATCATTAAAATCTTACCATAATATTATCTACTAATTGTTTATACACTGTACTGATTAGCGTACTTAATTGCTTGAAAAACAATAAGTTTTGCACGCTTTCATGCAATAATTGGCGGACCTATAAAAGTGACAAAGTCATCTAGGAATAACAGCCCCACTAATTAAATATTCTGTGAATCATTTGAACCCAACCAAACTATGCATTATGCTTTCCGTATCAACCCATTTGCAGCATTCATAAGTTTTGAGCAATGATACGCATCTTGAAACCACGTCAATCGACGACGACGACGACTTTAGGTAGATATCAATCCGATGTAATCTATTTTTACTTCCGTCCGTAGTCCGTAGTTGTTTTTCTATCTATGCCAAAACTCGGCAAAAATCTGATGTGAGCAATCATTTATTCCACCCCATATAGGAAGGAAAAAACTATTAAGTCTCCGTTATCTCAAGAAACGATATAGAGAGAAAAACATGATTTACGTATTGATACAGCCCCACGATATCCATCTGTGTTTACCACTTCCCATTCCAAACCAATTGCATTTAATTTGTATTTATCATTTCATTATATAGCCGCATCAAGCGAAAAATTGATATGCAATAAAATAATCATAATCATCAAATGGGAGTATTCATTAAAGTGCACTGGGTAATTTTTAAACAATACTATTTTTACTGCTGCTTAGCCACTCAGGCATAACCCTGTTCAACACTCCTTTTGACTGACTAATCCATATTCCAAGTTGTAAAAACATTTATAATCACATACAACATGGCATATCCACGTTGTGCGTACAAGCGTATACAACACGCTGAATCATTTAAGAGATTTAAATGGCTGCCAGAGTTTTTTAAAAATTGCAAGTTACATTGAGGTCCTTTTTCGCTTTTTACATTGTGCAAATTTTTTGTGCTCAAATATCCGTAACCCGATACAGAAACTTGTAAACTTGTAATAATGCACTTAAACATTTGATTTGGATACACGATAAAATGTAAAGTAAAGTGCGTAGCTTTTTTCCGTCAAATTGTTTATATTATGCTTCCTCTTTCTTGCTCTTACAGTTACAGAACCATATAATAAAATACAGTCGTACACAAGTACACGGACACCAATTAAAAACAGCTTTGTGCTGTTTTGTTCTTGCTGACTGGTGTGATAACGTTTATACCTACGCACATAAGTTATGATTCATATGAATGAATCTTAAAAGGATTTATTTAGCGTTCGTTCGTACTACGTGATTATGCACATGTGCGTTATGCGCTTTGGCTATACATTAAGTAATGCAGAAAACGCAGGTAGGTGCCAAAAAAACTGCCAAGCTTAGCTCGAGTGCATTTAACGAGAGTACTAGTTTGTTTCCGTTTTTATCACAAGTCCGCCCTCAAATAAGATGGAAGTTGGATTGGAAGTAGATTCATAAAAAATAGGAACAAGTCCTAAGATCTGTAATTAATTGTAATTAAGTTGTTGTTTTTTTTTGTTCGAGGGGATACACGGTTTATTGAATGTATCATGGCAGGTTACGCTACAATTGTGTTTGGACGTTTTTATAAGACTTTTAAAGCAATTATGGATATGATACAAAGCGGTAAAGCGTCTGTGGGTTCGGGTGTAGAGAGAGAGAGAGATAAAAACACAGGTAGGATTTCTTGTCTTGTTGATCGCCTTAATTTGCTTTGTATACTAAAACGCATTATATAACAAATGATTTTCGTTGGCCAGTACTAATAATTGTAATAATCGAAGCATGCATGTCATGTATCGGGTGACTGCGCTTTTCTACGTAAATGGGTTGCTTTGTATACCAAAACGCATTATATAACAAATGATTTTCGTTGGCCAGTACTAATAATTGTAATAATCGAAGCATGCATGTCATGTATCGGGTGACTGCGCTTTTCTACGTAAATGGGTTCACATTTTGATTGTACATGGGCCTGTGTTGGATCACAATTAAAATTGGTTTGAGTTATTTGGTATAAAAGTTGCGTCACCCTCCGAATCAAGTCATCAGTCAGCTTCAGTTCCTCATCCAACAAAGAACAAAAACAAAAGGAAATTTTTAGGAAATATCAGCAAGTTTTTGTGAAGTGTGTTCACTTTCGGTGATTATAACAAGAAAAATGGCAAAGTTTGCCCTTGCAGTAGTTGTTGCCACTCTCGCCATTGCTGTCCAAGCTGGGCATCATGGCGGTCATGGAGGAGGACACGGCGGACACGGAGTCCAACACGGTTGGGGATGGGGACACCAAGGACACGGCCACCAAGACCATGGCTGGGGATGGTCTTACCCAAAATACAAGTTCAGGTACTGAAGGAGGAAGCAAGCAAATGAATCGGTATTTGTGCAACTTCTCCAGGAATCTTTGTTCAAAATCAAAATTTTATATACTTTTACAGTTACGGAGTTGTAGACCACCACACTTGGGACAAGAAACACCAATCCGAATGGAGGGATGGTGACAATGTTGGAGGGTGGTATGCTCTCGTCGAACCTGTAAGTGAAGATAGCTGAATTGCGATTAATATCAATTCCTTCAAACCTCACCGTAAATATACCATACTAATATTCCATTCCAACTTTCAATATTCAGGATGGTTCCGTCCGTACCGTTCACTATCAAGCCGACAAGGGAGGATTCAAGGCTAAGGTATCCCGCACCCACAACAAGCATCCCGTAGGATGGGGCTGGGGGCACGGAGGAGCAGGCCAAGGTTGAAGGAACCAACAACGTCTTGAGAGCCATTTGCGTGAATCGTGAATCTAGTCTCAACTTTTTTCTTCATCACACTTTTTAATTACACAAAATGCTTTTGGCTCTTGCCTTCTGCTGAGATTGTATTCCTGATGAAAAACTGGAACGAGTTGGTGATATGATGAGATGAATTGAAGACCTTCCTTCCCATCCCTTTCTTTATCCTCTCCGAATTCCTGTCTTTCCTTGAACTAACCTTGCGCAGAGTGTGAAAGTGAAAGCGATCCCACCTACCTATTTTTACTCCTTCCTATATACTCCCTGTACCTCTTCTCCTTTCCTATATCTTACCTTTCCATGGATTCCAATCCTACCTCAACCTTTCTCCTCATCCTACCTCCAGTTTTGTGCCTTAAATGTGAGCAGTTTGAATGGATAATAGTACACAAATTTTCTGCCAAACAAACCTTCTACCTGTTTTGGTCGCTTCCAAACTTCCTATACCATCTTTAACCCTATCCCTCCTCTACTATATTTCCTTCTTGAATATATCGTCAAGATTGCCTTACTTGACGGGTGTTGTCTAGTCATCTTTTTTAGATTGTAAGTTCCCGACCTTTCATTTCCTATGTTTGGTCATCTATACAAGCTGTCTCTAGTCTGACTTTCCATACAAAGTTTTTCTTTGTTTCTTGTGTTCTTTTATTACCTTAATCTACCTTATAATGTCTATAACTGCGCTGTTGCTGGCTAATGGTGCTTTTTCTTCGCAATTACAAATCTATAATAGCTTTTCACTCAAGGTTTTGAACTATCCAAGGATTTTTCAAAATAAAAGTAAAAAACAAACTTCCATAAAAGGAATCTAAAAATGAATCTTTATTTGCTCATAAAATATCACATCACATCTCTTTGTCATAGTCATACAAATAATTCATTAATTCCACGGGAAGCCCTATGAGTATGGCATTGTGGGTGGGCCCACTTAACAGATACATTTAATTGCCGGTACACAACAAACATATCAACCTTTTTTGGTTGGCAGTAAATGCCTTTGTCAACCATATTTAACCTCCATTCCATCATACCATTTAATAGCACATTTCGCGATCATTTCGACTTACAATTAATCGAAACAACACACTGGTTCCCGTCATTCAAAGTTATCCACTACAAATGCAATTAAATTGAGTGACTTTTAGCCAGGTTAAAACCAATCTATTAATTAAGACGGAAGGAGGAAGAAGGTAATATGTTTAATATTATGTAGCAATCAAAGTAAACAAGGATATACATGATATCAACGAAAGAGCTACTAGATTCCTTCTTCCGTTAGTTATTTTTTGGGCGTAATGCACATTGCTGCAAGTTGAAAGTACTCTTGATTGTTTGCACCACTGTGCTGCACGGTATCATCAGGTTACACTTTGATAGAGAAACACTTAAAAAAACTACAATTAATGGCAGCAAATAACTCAGCTATTAAACTCACACTAGCTAAGAGGCAAGAGTTATAAACGTTAGGGACATGATGATTCCTAAATAAAAATATTTGTTTCCACTGACCTACACGTAATGCATGCATGATTATCGTAAAATCATGAAGGGTAATCCCTGTGCGTGATGACTGATTCACAACAGGAAACAGAATAATACAGGTTTTTGTGTACCTGGTGCATACATACAATACAATATGATGATTCAACAAAGGATTCTTCGTATGATGGTTCTTTTCGTAGATGTTCTTCATTATTATTAGATCTTGACATTGCAAGCTGCAATCCATGCGATAAAGCAATTAGTCGTTCCTCGACCGGGTGAAGGTTTGCCAGCGTTATCCTTAAATGCATCTTCAAAAACAATTTTTTTGTTATGAGCTAGGCCAATTTGATTGCACATAATATATTATCATTGCGCGTGTATCTGAAAGTATTGTTTGGCATTATAAATTGTAGCAATTAAGCAATGAACAACTTTGGATTTGTCGGAAGGAAATATCGTGTCACTATAATTGCCATATTACTCATAGATATGGGTATAAAGGGTAATACCAGATCAAGGAAGATGATGATAAAATGATAATGAACCATGAATGAAGCTACGACACGCCTCCGAATTGCTCATGTAAATTAGAACAATATCATCTTACATCACGTTACTTACAAAGGAAATGTTACTTATATCTCCGGAATAATCAAGAGGAATTACATCATGATACCCACACGTCACCTCTGATTATCCGTAAAGAAAACTACCGTAGCGCACGTGGTTTATGTATATTTGTTCATCTCAAAGTAAAATTAGGATTATGCGAAATATTTTTTTTGCCAAAAACCCATTGCTTGTGGCGTTTCGCTTTGCGGTTCCCACGGTCAGTGTACAAAAGCAAACAATCCAAAACTTCTTTTTTTAGCCATAGTTCCTCGACCCTCTTATTACGGTTTCAAAACTGCAGATGAATTGCACGTGCATTGTTACGATGCAATACATAATGCATTGTCATCTTACCAATTTAAAATTAACCAGGAGTGTGCAAAATTAAAGCATTCTTGCCCTTTTAGATATTCTCATTATGCATATTTGCTAACATGTCTCGTTTCGAAACGTGTTTCTCCTTAAGTACACATGTCAAACATGAAATTACAACTCACTCTTCAGTGTCAATTTAACTGTACTACATACATGTGTTTAATATAAACGCGTGTAATTGAGCGGTTAAAAGATTACACTAAAATAATAATAATAATAAAACGTTGTGCAACTTGTAAACGATTATTCAAACCATGTCATTTTTCTGAGACTTGGGCGAAGATTAACAGCGAATTTGTTCTGCACTGTCATCGCGAATAAACCCAGCAGTTTCGAAAAGGACTACGACAGTTATCATTGCGAGGAGATTGACATGCATGGCATGCATGCTTGCCTCCAGCATAATACGATGTTTTCACTAAAAACAAGAAATTTATAAATTCAGAATTACAATGATCATTTCACTAATTACAAATTGCATCACGGTTGACGAGCCCCATGCGCATTGGCACCTACTCAAGAAAAGTCAGCATGTACACAACTGAGGTTTAAACCTGTGTTGTGGTTTGTGGTGTGCTGTAATATACCTATTGTAATGGACACACATTTTGGCATTGTGGTCAAAGATAATTAACTTCATAAATGATGGTAATGGTGATGCGCTGATAAGTCTCCCTTTGGTTTACCATGAATAAGACTATAAGCAGATGACAGGTATTGGACTGACAATGCGAGAGCAACTACCAAATTATGCTGTCTGAGTTGTCTCCTTTGTTCCTCCTCCTTTGAGTATTGACGGTATTGTTGCGTTGTGGGTGCCGAGGTTTAGTCATCCAATGTATGCAAATAAGCGATGCACGTAGTACTCTTCATATTTTTAACCAACTAGATACCCATCTTAAGAGCTTCCTTTTTGCCATTTTATTAGCTCTGGTCGTATAAAGTTTAATACGCATTTTAATTATCTCGACATTAATAGTCGTATGCAAAACTATCGAGAGGATACATCTCCCTACATACTCCTGCTTTGTCTCAAGGGTACATATACCTTCTTGTTTTATATGAAGAAGGGTTTGAATTTTTCTGCAAGCCCAGAGAATACTGGGTTTATTGACGCATATATTTATCCTTTAATATCATGTACCCTTTTTTATTATTCCCCATTGTAATAAAGTATCCCAATCATCATCTTTGTCTATTTACATGGCTTGTGGTCGCTTTACGAACTTGTGTCCAAGAACAAAATAGAAATTCGTCATGTGACAGTGGAGGGCTTATATTGTACTCCATTGCGTTATTCTGCATGGCCCTAAAGGCTGTCTTTACCAGACAAAACAATTTTTTACTGCTGTATCCTCCTGTTATGTCCTTTGACCTCTTGTTTTGCCACCAGATAACATCTTTTTATTTGGAAGGGCTGGTAGGAGTATTCGTAGATTTGGGTAGTTTTATCAATTTGTTTAGATTGATAGGGGGTTATTTACCAGAGGGTTTCACTCAAATGTCAGTCAGTTCCTTCCTTCTTCCAGTTTAGGACAGACGTACGAAGACGGTTAGTGTTGAGGTGTGCTGAGTGTATGGGAAAAAAGTATTTGATTTT
>JAANSN010002988.1:0-20835 GCA_036850665.1 Dicranocentrus wangi | reverse complement strand
ATTTCGAGCTATACATATAAAATCCATTCAGCAATCATGATGACTCGGTGGTATTCCGCCTTCCGATGAAGGATACGCCACAATATTTTTATGCTTCCGTTAGCTGTCAGAAAAGTGTCAATCTTTTCAAATTTTGTTTTTCTACTGAAAATCCCTATCAAGCGAGGAACAAAAAACAGTTAAAAAAGAGCAAGGAGAGCGCTGGGTACACAGAGATGCTTTTTTTAAAGTGGAGGCAGGTGTGCTTTGTTGTTGTACCCCAACTTTTATAATAAGGGGTTGATCTAATATCATTTATATAATCGCTTTTACATGAATTTACAATAACTACACATCGTTTTACACTTTTATGCAAAAATTGAGCTCAACCAGGTAGTAAGTAATCCCTTTTAGCGAGGTGGTGGTGTGCGCAGAGGAAAAGCTTGTTACAGATTTTGTATGCACATCGGGTTTCCATCCGTTTTGTTTGTATGGCTGATAGCACTTGACGGTTCCTTTTTTTCTACAAAAAATATAGCTACCTATGTGCTTTATTTTGTCAGAGCATTGTGATGAGATTTTTTTTATTTTTTAAAAGTGTACCAGTTGTTCCTATACCATATAAACATTAAGTAATATATAAATATACCTACGAGAAATAATGGGGAGGTTATATAGTGTTTATAAAAGTATCATGACTTCACGAGCCCTGATGTCGGCTCAAGCGTAATACTCAACAACTGTAATTAAAGCATGAAGTCACTACAAGGCAAGGTAGGAGCGCAGGCTATGGTTATTAAGAACACTTTGTCTTTTGAGGGTTTTTAGATACGCATAAAATGCATAAAAAAGTAAGGTAAACCACAAAAGACAACGGGATCTTTCATAATGTAATGTAGTGCAATTTAATGAATGATAATCCCATTTTTGTGTATTACCAGTAACCACTCTCTTCCTCAGTTTAGGAAAAGGGATTTAGCTTGCAAATAAGTAATCTCACAATATGGTCCCAGAAACGTTTCCTAATTTCATTACTGCAAATTTTGCAAAAAGAAGTAAGTACACTCTTAAAATCGTTAGCAAACCGTGAATGCATTATTAAAAATTACTTATATTTCCAATTGAAGGTAATAAATACCTTGGCAAGAGCTGTGAACGAGAACAACAACTGTGTGAGGTGGAAAAAACTTTAAAATGATAAAAATGCATTACTCTGCAACAGCAACTAGCAAGCCTCGATTTGATGATAAAGCTCAATCGACCATGAAATCGAGAATATCAAGAAAAGATATATATTTTCATATTTGATGATAACTCAAAAAAAATCATGAAGCGCCCACACTACTTTTTTATTCGAAATATGTCATTTATTTTTCTCTCTTGATATATTTCGAGCAAAAGTATTACAGATCATGGGTTTGGGTTTAATACGAACGTCGTCTTAAGCATTTTGGAATGTGGACTATTATTTGAGCAGATCAGATCGATCTGTTGTACGAGTAAGCGTTTTAGTTTGATTTGACTAGAATAAAGAAAACGACCAGCCTTGTTAACACGCTCGTCATAAAGTCTTTGTTTACTTTGTAGTGTTTCCTCTGACGATCAATCAATAATCAAATCCATAGTAAGATTTTAAAAAAAAGAGTAATTCATCGTTGCATCTTACTTGCAATTTTTGCATTTTAGCATAAGGGATATATATTTTTTTTACTGGATTCGATCAGCAGAACGACCAAAATAATGAACTAGGAAACAGAAGAAACTGTGTGCATGCATATTTGTGGATGTGGATTGATTGTTGCCAACACTAGGTTTGCCGTTTGCCCCATCGAACTTTATTTATGTGTGAAATGCAAAAAGGAGACGGGGTTGGTAAAGGAATATCATATTATACAAAAAACAAAAGCATTTTATGCACGTCTGCCTTCAGCTGCCAACCAATAAACCAAGCCATGCCCAATTACAATCTGTTTTTCTTTCTTTCTTATTTCCTTTTTATCGAGGGATGCTTGTTACAAGTAACAATAAAAACAGATTTTTATCACCTAATTTCAACAAAATCACAATCAATAAGGATGCACAGTAATGTAGGAACGCATTCAGATACGCATTTGCTCATCATTCACCTTTCGTTTAGCTGACTCATCGCCAGCCCAACACATAATATGCAGATTTTGTGAAGGTATATGCATGCGCATGTTTATTAGCTCGTACCGACGACGACGACGACTACGACGACGTGGGCCGTGTTTCTTTTGTTTTCAGCCCAAACCCATTCGTATTTAATGGATAATCACAGTCAGTTGATCTTTTCGCTTAAATTCTTCGATTNATAATCACAGTCAGTTGATCTTTTCGCTTAAATTCTTCGATTTTTCTATTATAAATGAGAATTCTGAAAAGGACCACGCCAACGAAATCCCATCTGCCTACTTAGCCAAGGCAGGCACCGCCTCGGCCCACCTTGCTCATTTTTTCTTAATCGTAATGTTTGAATGACAACCAAGAAGGGTACTGCACACTGATTCGTTTTTTCTTTTTGAGACAGGATGGCATGACATGACATCCTAAGACGGCAAAGACGGCATGGGTCTTGAACAAGTCACCTCACCTCATTGTTATGCATCCGTAGCATTTGTGTTTAAAACAAAACAAAGTGTTTGATACTTTGATTTCATTCTAGTATGACGCTCACACAACAAAAAAGCAAAACAAATACTTACGTTCGCTGTACACACGACTCTATAACGCTCAGTCAGATTCATTTAAATCAGGGCTGGCAACAAGAAACTCACAGCCAACTATCAGCAGTTCGTAATTTCATAGCATAACGTAGTTCATTGTTATGCATCCGTAGCATTTGTGTTTAAAACAAAACAAAGTGTTTGATACTTTGATTTCATTCTAGTATGACGCTCACACAACAAAAAAGCAAAACAAATACTTAAGTTCGCTGTACACACGACTCGATAACGCTGTCAGATTCATTTAAATCAGGGCTGGCAACAAGAAACTCACAGCCAACTATCAGCAGTTCGTATTTTCATAGCATAACATAGTCATTTTGGTATCTATAAAGACCGAATGTGTGGCTTGCACCAAAAAAATTCCATTCCGGATTTCCAATTAGGCATACCAGCAACTAATGCTTGCCTAATTACATTGCAGAATTAAAGTTGAATATTTTGGTATCTATAAAGACCGAATGTGTGGCTTGCACCAAAAAAATTCCATTCCGGATTTCCAATTAGGCATACCAGCAACTAATGCTTGCCTAATTACATTACAGAATTAAAGTTGAATTACTTGGATCGTAAGTAAAATTATTACATTATTAAATGTTCCCTTTTACAACTGCCTGCCTCCCTATTCCTTATGTCATCATGTAAGCGCTAGTGTCATTCATTCATTCCCAATTTTCCCATTAATTTTCGCATATCATCATAGAGAGTGATTCTTTTTGTTTTGTTTTTATTATACGGTGAAACGTCATTAGCGCTTTGCTTTGTACTTATAAACCTGGCTATCAAATCCACAAACACTTTTGCGATGCGATGCGATATACAAGTATTTACTTTGAGACGGAGTCAGCACGCCTCCCAAATTGAATGTATAAATAAATTAAACAATATACAAAAAAAACACTCACTATCACCGAATCTCTTTTTTTTTTCTTGACACTTTTCAAGCACAGTCAACCGGCAATAATACTAAAATTACACATGAAAAATAGAAAATGATGCGTCACATTGAAATCTCGAATTACAGCATTGCATTCCCATCTGCCTCAGTCCTGCCTCCTCCTCCACGAGACTTTATTACGACACATGGTACGCACGCATCCCGCTAACTCGCGCGTTATCAACAAAGCCTCAAGCTTGAAACTATCTTTGAAAATCCTAATTCCTCATATAAATTTCGTGTAAAAAGCAATTATTCAACTGACAAAATAAAAAAAAAGTTTCACTTTTAACCGCAGTCAAGTAAACAGCGAGAATGTAATCATCAGTTGCAATAACATATATCAAGACGGAGTGGAGTTTTAAAATGATCACGAGAGGGGTACATAAATAATTTAATACCTATGTTGTGAATTTCTGATTAAAGCAAATCTCCAACAAACATTAATAATTTTGTTGTTGATTTCTCACCAGCCAGCAGATTTGTCTATAAAGGGAGGCTCAGGTTTTCATCAATAAATAAATATGGTCTTATTTAATTTACGAGCATCACTTGATGATGAGATGACCACCGTTTACAGATGATGGTCATCATTGGACCATTTATTTAAAATCTACGAATTCCATCGCGCCTTGTAATACTGTATACCTAGCGAGTTTCATTTTCATTATCAAATTTTTTTTCCGCTAGAAGAAATCATATATGCCTATAATAGCTAGTAGCTTACTACCCAGTCTAAAGACGTGCTTTAAATTCTTACTGATACTTGTTTGACGTATTGTGTTCTATGACGGATTAATGACTACGATGATCCCTCAGATTATACCGATTAATTACGATTTTATAATGGAAAGAGCTTATCGAGCCAATTTAATGAGGTGGGCATGCTGTACAAGAAGCAATTAGTGATATTAGCATGATTCATATGCACCCATGCAAGCCTCAATCTACATCTTTTATAGCTTTTTACATGCCTCTTCATTATTATACTTTTTGTGGTGGGCATGCTAGTGGCAGCAGACGTCTTTTCAACTGTCTTGTAGAACACAAAGAGAAAACTGCTCAATTTTTTTTTTCATGATATATGCTTGTAAAAGTTGTAAAAGCAGACTAAACGTATAGAATGCTGCCCATAATACTTTTATTTAGGTAGTTAGAAGAATGTAAAGATGGAATGTAAATATTATTATATATTTTTTAGAACTTACTTTGTGAATGGTTTATAATAGAAAATACAAGGACAATGTGAAGACTGCTCCAAATCCAAAAGGATGTGCCAAATATCCTAATATTCCTAAGTGGGATCATTTTCATCGTAATAGCGTTTGATAGCGCATGGGCACAATGAACACGTCAAATCACGGATGTCACTATTCACAAAAAGGATCTTGCTGATTGCCCTTTTCATAGTTGGTCTTCACAAGGACTTGTTTTCATAGAGGCGAGATGAATGTTTAAGTCCCAATGCATTTCGGGCAAATGTATGTGTGACAAACGGAAGTATCGAAGAACGCGATATGCTGGAGTAACTTTAAATCCGTACTAAACTTTTTCTCTGTTTCGGTAAAACCTACTCCAATATAGGTACGTTGAATTTACTAGGTTCGATTTTGTTCCGATGCCTACTTTGAAATATTATTTCATCCAGAGCCGTATTATGAAAAGTAGTCCACACAGGAAAAAAAACTTGCACACCCCCAACAACACTTCCTTCCGTTCTCTTCGTACCCCTTAAAACTCACCAAATCCACAGAGACTTGATGTATGAAAGTGGCCACCAGGATGATCCTCCTTAACACTGATGCAGCAGGAACAACGCAACTTAATTTTTCTCTCTACGCTACCCTCAAACTCACAACACCGACTGTCAGCTACCTAGAGTGTACTGCAAACAACGCGGAGATCCTTATTCAACAAACGTTTGTTCGCTCGTTCGCTCAGTCTTTCATCCCCAAACACAAAACTCATTCCTCCTTCTTCGTCTTGTGAATTTTTACTTGAAAACTCTACCTGCTGCTGCCTTGCCTCCCTCGCCTCTTCCTTCGCTACCATATGTACTCCGTCGTCGTACACGAGTTTTTATATATATATATATATTCGCCTTCTTTCTACTCAAGCAGTTCATCATTTACCAGTCTTCGTTCGTAGCAATTCATAATAGGGAGCCAGTGAATCCTCATTCTCGAAGTCAAAACAGCGTAAGTAAGCAAGCATGCATCATGCACGCAGTAGTAGTACACACTCAGCCCAGCACACAGGCTAACATCATCACACAGGGTGTAAACGAAATGGTTCCTACTGACTGCGTTTAGGCAGAAAGAAACGGTTGCGAGAGTAAAGTCGTAATAACAACGATACGATAATGCACTTCTTCACCGTCTCTTCTTTTTGCACACATTTCCATACCTCATCCCATGAAAAACTCAACAAAACTCACTCACAACTACTGACTACTACTACTGTATGTATATCGTTACAAGCTGAAAAACTGTACAAAAACGAAGTCTTAAATTTTTGTGCTTATCCATCAGACATCTCTACGCGTAGGTATAATATATAATATAATAATATTTTTAGTTGTACGCTGGCTCATTCACGAAGAGCAGGAGATTGAAATAAGTTTTTAAAAAAGTAGATAGATCCAACTTTTCTGATTATTGTTACCCAGTTGAAGTCAACTGGGATGAAGGGGTTGCTTGCTGCTTACTTTGCTAGTGTATATAAAGAAGTAAGTAAGTACTCAAGTAGCAATATTGAGTGCATAACATGCAGATGATGATGATGATGATGATGTGATCTGATGGGTTTTCTTTATTATTCTTATACACAATAATAATTTTTGAGCTACTGCGAGCAAGTCTTTTTGCTGATTTCCTTTTTTCTTATTACTTTTCAAGTTTTTATTACTCACACAGCAGCACTGCACACTCAACTGTGCAATTGTTATATTAACATTTTCATACAAGACATACATATTATATTATATATGTTATGCTTATATAGTCATATATAATATATTCATATTATGTAGTTTTTGAAGTAGATAATCCCTTGTTTCTCGTGTAACTCTTGATTGTTGAACTCAATTTTTGGGTTGGAAGGGATATTATCTGTCTGTTGAACAAAATAGAGATTTTTTTTTGGGTAAAATGTATCACAAAGTTAAGTAAAACTTGAGGTGAAGGTACATATATTATATATACGCTGGATTTTATTCACGGTTCTATGATTCCTTCCCTAAAACTAAGAGACTTTGTTTTTGTTTGATACACAAAAAATTGAAAATTGAAACGTACTCAGGGTTCGACTCGTGTGTGTAAGCAAAAGATATCACTTTTTATGAAAATTACATTGAGCACGTACCAAAAATCCTCATTTCATACGTAATAATCTGGTAATAGATAGGGGAAGGTAAGTTTCAAGGAATGTGTAGAGAAAAAGAAAGAAAAAGGTTGCATAAAGGAAGACACAAAGTTTATATACATTCAGGATATGGGGGTGATTTAAATTGATGATTGTGGTGGTGTGGATGCCAGGTGCAGAGATTCATTTTTGGGGGGATATTTTATACATATGTAGGAGGTGCTCGCATTTCATTTTTTTGTACTTTTTAGAAAATTAAGGAGAAGCAGCGGTTTAATCTCGTGGCACACAGAGAAGGCTCAAGAGGTTGAAGTAGAAAGGAGCTAGAGTGACTAATGATTAGGTTAGAGTCGGATGTCAGGATGTGTTTC
Source organism: Dicranocentrus wangi (assembly GCA_036850665.1). Lineage (NCBI taxonomy): Eukaryota > Metazoa > Arthropoda > Collembola > Entomobryomorpha > Entomobryidae > Dicranocentrus > Dicranocentrus wangi. The sequence continues at coordinate 13,441 of JAANSN010002988.1, read as the reverse complement.
AGACAGACAATTATTGTAGTTTGCATCCCTGTATCCGTTCCAGAACAGAGAGCAGATCCGGTCGAGTCGAAGAAAGTAAAAAACACTTTTTAGAAACCACAAAAATAATTAGGACGAACGAGCCGTGAACGGTAGGCAATGCGCCATCACTTTTCTGCTATAATTGCTAATTTGTTTGGTTTTAGAGATGCAAAACATTCTTGGATTTTGAAGGTGGTGTGGTATTTGGTATTGTGATCTTATTGAAAGGTTTTCCGCAGTTTAGTTTATGATCGGGGATCTGACTGAGCCCTCTTGCCCAGAGAGTAAACAAGTTGCAGAGAAGCCAAAGCCGACTCCATGAAAACGAAAACAAAAACACCTTTCTGCTTGTTCTATTATACCGTACACAACGACAGCGTGCGTGCACACAGTTGCATCATACATCAAATGACTAAGAGGTAATATAGGAAAAAAGGCTACTTCCACAACCACGAGTCGAGGAAACCCTCTTTCTTTATCGTTTTTCTTCTCCCCTCCTTGTGCTTCTACCTTCAATCAATATATACCTACCTATTCATGTAGAACAGGAGTAGTTTCGTGACATGCTTAAACATATACAAATTAACACCAAAAAAAGTCTCTACTCAATCTTGTGGCATTACTTGTACTTGCACACAGCAAAGGCAAAGGTGTTCAAACAAGCAATACATATAGTACCTAAATAATGCCAGTTTTTTTGTCACCTGCTATACGGTCTAGTAATGGACTCTGAAACTGGTCGTTTACTTCCAGATTTTTCATTTGGGTCGAGAGGAAGTTAACACGATTTATAGGAGCACGACAGGTTCTTTGACTTTTTGCCCTGGATATGGTAGTGTTTAGCGGCAGACGAATCTGCTCCGATATACCATACGGTGTAAAAACTAAATTACTACCAGCGTACAATCGAAATCATTTGGTAGTTCATAGATGCATATTATGCATACTTACTGTCTGCCATTAGAAAAGAAAATGTATGACTCACTGAATGTTTGTCAACTTGCCAAGTTCACCAACCAACACGTTATCATTGACTCATCATCGCCTTGATTAAGAAGCTTCCTTTGTATGAAGAGCAGGTAGGTGGGTTATCCTATATCCAGCCACACACCTGACTCACTCTCGCTGGAAATCCATACACGTATGATGAGCTTCTCTCTATATCTATAAATGTTATCAACTTCTCATTAGTATATCAGTAGAAAAGGAAAGTGACCAACTGCTTCACCTTGTACTACACAGCAACAACAGCAACGTTGTGGTAGTACACGAATTTCACATTCAACTCCCAAAGTCCCAACCGACGACCTTTTGCTCTCAACTGGATACAAAAATCTAGCCAAAACCTTATTACACATCACATGAGATGTATCCATATTATAAGAAATCGTGCGCTCACGTATGGTTTTATTCTATTGCGTGTACTTCCTCTCCTCCTCTTTAACATCCAACGCTTCAATGATCTCGTGTAAGAGCGTTGAATGTTCGTTCGTAGTTTTTAAGAGAAAAGTAAAGTTACGTATCCTTTGCTTTGTATTTATATTCATGCATTATGTAATATGTGTATGCATTTTAGCTGTTTTCAAGCAGAGCTCTTGAGCTTACCAACAACCCCAACCGGAAATCGGATATGAAAGAAATTATACACGGACAGGTCAGGCAAGCAACCTTTTTTAAGCGGGAGCAGGCAGAAGACCAAGCTTATTGTTTTTTTTTGTTCCTTTTGCTACATTTCCAACTCCAACATGCATATGCTTCAATTTCGGTGACAGGTAGGCTACACGGATAAAAAGAAACAAGGGGAGTAGTAGTAGTAAGTAACGGTGGAAAGGGGGGAATCGTTATAGAATGAATGAGCATGTTATCCCGTGCAAGTCTTGCATCAAAAGCCCAGGATAAAGAAAGCTGCACTAGTCTAGTGATGTTTTTCTTGCTTTCATTTGAACACTCCAAAAAAAGGGCTTCTTTCAACAAAGAAAGGAAATGACTGTAAAAAGGTGGTACGATATGCAGAGAGAGAGGGGAACCTGATGATAATAATAATAACCATTATTTGTCCTATATATTTTTCATCACGTTCAAATTATTACTTTTGTATATTCTGGGGGATGTTTTCGAGAGGGTCTGTGACATGAGCTGGAGTGACTGAACTTGGCCGATGATGAAATTAAAGTGTGGCTGGCTCACAGTTGAACTCCAAAATTCTAGGCATCTGATGCTGCACGTTTTTCATATTGGATTACGTGTGGTTTTGTGTAAATAAGAGAGAGAGAGAGAGAGCGCGTGTTGTTTCAAAAGCATTTTCTGGATATTGGATTTCTAAAAGAGGTTATTAGGCTTCTACAAAATCATCAGGGGATAAATGAACTGCTGCTGCTTGCCCTTTTCCTAGAATGTGTGTAATGATCCTTGCCAGGTTGCACTAAAACCACATCCGATAATTGGGATATTTCACAATATTAGTTTCCAAACGGACGTATCGGTCCCTAAACACTAAATTGAACACAAATAGTATTCCGAAAATGTTTCTATTTGGCCGACATTTCCTAATAAAATCAGCGTTTTTCATTGAAACACCGGTCATTACTTTTGGTTTTTTTTATAACGTTGTAATTGTCATTCAATCGATAATCTCGTGAACGTGTATAAATTCCAGTCTTTCATTTATGTATCTTCAAATTCAATGACGCGATATAAACCCAAACATAACATTGTAAACCAGGTGTCAACCTATGGGTTAGATGACTACTGTGAAAGAAAAATTAGTTGTGTTGGCGTTGTACTTATCATGACATAATAAAGTGGTCTTCTTTCACATAAGAAACCTATCAATAGTAACAATACCTTGCTGATATGTTATACAATGATACATTATTTTCCGCTGAAAAGCCGCTTCTGGTTAAACTCTGTCAATCCACCATTCCTCACGTTCTCATATTATTATGCATGCACAACACCAAAACTCTCAAAACGAAAATGATTTTTTTTGTATGAAACCATTATATTATTGGAATAGGAAGGGGAGTAGTAGGGGAATTGAAATGAATGAGTCTCTCTGGCTTTTTGGCTTCTTTACTCCTGACTCACTTTACACCTTTATTATTACCCAAGAGGGTTGTGTTGTGTGCAGGTTGCAGAGTGGCCGTTGCATAATAATGAAACAGCCAGGTGACACCTGTCAATGTCACCATCATGCAGCCACAGTGCACAAATAGTACAAGTACACACTTGCTCCTTTTAGCGTCCATCATCCTGAGCTTTTGCGCTTAAAGAGCGTGCCATTATTGTTGTCAGCTTTGTTAATACCCTGTTATCCATTACTCCTAACAATGTGCATAATGTATATGCATTTTAAAAAGCTGACCAAAATTTTTATATACAACTCTTGTCACTTTCATTCAATTATTGTAAGTTGCAAGGCGATGAGCAGCGCGACGACGACGATCGAGATCAACCTGTTTTATATCATTAGTATAAAGATGAAGCCAATTCATGCATTACGCTCTGAAGTGCACACAGGTAATTTTCTGTATTTGGCTAAAAAAGAGTCGTGAATCTTTATCAATCCATATAAGTTCACTCTATTGTAGACCCAATAACAGGGTTTTAAATAACTTTTTGTGCTGTGATGTGATGATGATGCAACCCAAACAAATCATTTTTTATACACAATGCCAGCCAACAATAATATGACAAAGCATATATAGGTAGTGTATATAGTGCTTGTGCATAGGGACAAAAAATTGCACAACGGGACACGATTTGGGAATGTGCGATTACCAATTTATTTATTGTACTTATTTTGTTTATTTCACGCGTTAAGCCGGTTAATATTGAGCATTTTTCAACGCGAAACATCATGTGACTCCACTTGCTGCACATGCGTTTTCTTGACTTTTGTTGTTGTTGGCACTGTCTCAAAAGAGGCAAGACACTTTGTCGTTTATCTTTGTCAACGACGAAAAGTAGAAAGAAGGAAAAAGAGAGGGACTGTCTGTAATCGTTTTCAATGTTTTCTATTTACTTATATATGACACTTATGAGATCGCATTGCATTACATCAACACAGAGAGGAGATTCCAAATTACACTGACAAATATTTTTTTCCCTTCTTGTAAATGGCAACTCTGCGCTTAGATAATCTTCCTTCCTTCATGGAATGGAATGGACCACCACCACCACCACCATCTCATCATACCTCATCCCAACAACAAAGCAAGTGTCCATCTAATCTGAACAGGAATCAAAGAGCCATTAGAAACATCACAACAATGATAATAAAATACAGGCGTAAATCGTGAAATTAGAAATTGCCTCCTGTTGAATGCTAGTACGTGCTAACAATTTGTCTGTGCATAGATCTATGAAAGAAAACTGACAGCTCACGAATAAACACAGGAAGTTTACGTACCTATCTAGGTATAGTATCTATCTACAGAGAAAAAAACAACTATTATTTTTTGGTGATGGTGATGATCATTCATTATTACAGTTTCGATATAGAGATATATTATAGAGACATTCCCCATGAAATGAAAATGTGAGTAGAAATGGGGGAAAATAAAGGCTTCTTGAAATGAAGTGAACCGGCTAGTTTACACAGCAGCAATCAAGTGGCAATCACTTTTAATGGGAGATTTTCAGAAACTTCATCAATGTTTATGAGCCCTCCTCTCGCCTCGCTATTTTGCTACTATTGCTACTGTTTTCTCGATTCTCCAATTGAACTCCAAAGTGTAATTACTTAAAAGCTCTCGAAATTAGTTTGAAAATGTCGATTACCCCAGAGAGTAAAGTATTCTGAAGGAATAACTGGTCCGTGTACGTACAAGTATTTTATTCATGCTGTGTGTGCAGAAGGAAAATCAAATTCATCAAATTGTCAAAAAACTATCTTTGATTTGTTCAACTTTTGTGAGATTTTCCACCAAAACAACGTATATTATGTTTAGAACTAAAACGTGTATAGATTTTTTAAAAAAGGGGATTCTACGAAGAAAGCAAGCAGACTGCCACTGTGTGGTTCATCATTGTTGATTCTGTTTCGTGGAGTACAAAAAAGCATGAAAATTAATTGATGGTAAACAGCTTGGAGTAAAAGGCCCTTAATAGAAACTAGCAGGTAGGAAAATAAGATAAGACAAAGCCCCGCGGGGCGTCCTTATCCTTTGAGTTTTGAGTTTGAATGTGCATTCACGAATATTTCTGTGTAAAATGGCAATGGCAAGCATGCAGCAAACTGCATGAATGATGCTAGTATATTATAAGCTATTCGGAGAGATAAAGATTGAGATTGACTTTCGCGATATGGAATATAAAACATGGAATATGACAGTCGCAGCTAATCGAATACGCCACACACGAGTTTACAAGCTAATCACCTTCACCATTTAGACGAGAAAAAAGAAAAAGGGGAAAAATCTGACGAAAAATGTGCAACACGATGATGATGATGGGCATTCGATTCTCGCGTGTGTCCACTTTCTGTCCGATACAGTAGAAAATAATGCAAAATGACTATGCGATAGAAATCAGAAGAGAGGAGAGGTGGTATGCTGGTGGTGATGGTGGTGGTGGTTCCTCTTTGGAGATAAAAGTCGTCGAATCGGCATTCACCATCAAAGGGACACACATTTGTCATCATCATCCGCGATGAACAGTGTAAGCCAAAGTCATGCATAGTCAATCGAGTGTAAAAACACGGTGCAGATTTGCAGATCTGCAGAGAGAGAGGAGAGATACACAATGACGCTTTTTGGTAGAGAGAGAGAGGAAACCGAAAAGATGATGAGTTTATCAACGGCTGTCCCTACAGATATATCTTTTGCCTGCACTTGTCGATTTTCAGATGCACATGAAATGAATCACGGTGTGCAGATTAAAAGGATATTGTTTTGAGAACAGAAAGGAAGAATGGAGGAAAAATACAAGAAAAATACAAGTACAAAAGTGAGGTGTAATATAATATAGTAATATAATATACAGCATATAATTTTTTTTTCAGAAGGACTCATCGTTTTTTCTCTCTCTCTCTCTCTCACTCCTCTATACTGACAAGTCGATCACATTGAATTCAACTTCATTCACTTTTGCAACGGTTGAGGGGTTATCTAGGGAGGAAAAATGAAATGTACATTGAAAAAAAAATTGTCATGCTGCATAAAGCCAGATAAAATGGGCTTTTTGACAAGATCTACATCATCCCATCACGTACGTCAATATAGTCCCTACCGAAGAAATAAAATGCAAGGTTGAGTGAGATATTTTCCCATTACAGCAGATATCTGATCAGATGGGGTGGTAATAGCAATGATGATGATGCTGATGCTGATGATGGGGACCAACAATGAAGAAATGTGCTACAATAAAGAAAAGAAGAAGAAAAATATTCAAAATGGTTGTTGTATACAAGAAGAAGGGGAAAATGTGTATAAATGAAGTTAAACTTTCTTTCATGTTCAAGTGAACAGGGATATATATAAGGTAAGGTAAGCACTAAAAGGTAGAACTTTTTTGTAAATGAAAATTGTCGCCGTGATTAAAGATTCGCTATTTGTATTACTCATTTAATCCAATTCATTCATCAACCTAAACAGATGGCTAATAACGGGTGTTTGTTTCAGGCTAATGAGTCGTTAATCAGGGTATGCATGAATGGTAGCCCAAACCTAATTTTTTTTCTCAGCAATACACATACTTCATACATATCATGATGAATGAAGTGGTTACAGCTCGTTTGCGGTGTGTGTGTGTGTGTGGAGCAAAATGACATGGGAAATTTGTTGTTTTCTAATCATTCCCATAACTTATTAGAAATATGAAATGTGAGATGTCAAGTGAGTATTCAAGGAAAAATCACATTTTTGTGATCGCGCGAAACTAATTGGCTATTGGCTCAGTAGTGCACTACTATGCACCGCAGCAGGGGTTGTCAATAAAGTTGATTTGGTAAATAACTATAAAAAAAATAACGTGTTTAGAATGAAAAACTTTACACACACTGGTTCAGTAAACCAGCTTAAATGCACACCAAGCAGAAAAAAATACGTGCCATTTCCCAATTTTTCGCACAGAACAGCGCATTTTTATACCGATAGTCCTTGAACAACCGCTGTGCGCTGGGTACTTACTTGTAAATAAATAACATTTTTCCTATAAAAAACTAACGCGAAACTGTGTTAGCTGTGTAGTTTTTTGATACTCTAAAATTATTTGTAGTAACTGCTCCTACAATTATACTTTCTCGCTTTGTTAGTGATCTGGATGATTACCCGGAAGACTACTTCAAAAAAAAATTGAAGAGTTTTGGGAGGAGAGCTAGAGGGTTGATGCTCATGGTGGTGATGATATGCTAAATATGTAAAGAAATTTTTTTTTAATCTTTGAAAAATTCTTCGAACGACAGAACAAACGGTACCAATAACAGCTGCCTTTCACCCGACTTTTCATGATAATTGCGCTAATAGGCCCGGCAAAGTCAGGCACCTGCATGCAGTAGCAGTAGCAGTAGGCGAAGGTTTCGCCGTGTGAATGACTCCGATCTTGCCAAGCATGTTGTTTATTATTATTTTTTCGGCAAAATTTACTGTACTCTCTTAGAAAATCGGGATGCAAATAAAGCATAACAGATTATTATTACTACCCATTATCATCCCTCTATTTAAAACATAACAGGGGATTTTCTTCTGCTAACCGAAATAGGGAATAAGAGGGAGAGAGAGGAAGTCAGTGAGAAACCCTTCATTCCTTCTTGATACACATTCCCGTTGCGTTTTTGTTTTGTTACAGAAAATGGAAGATATGTCTATAAGGAGCAACCAAGGTGAATTCTCTTTGTTGAGCATGGAGTTTTTTTTCTCTTTTTTGTTCGGAATCGGAACTATTTGTTTCGCTTGGCACGCCAAGTGTCTCGATTTTTCCGTCCTTTTTGTAGCAAACTCACACCTGCTTTTGTATAGAGACTATAGACCAATTTCTCTACGTGGGTGTACGCCATTCCACACATACGGATTGGCAATCTATTATGTAAGCGAGCGAAGCCTTTCCTTTCGGAAATGTGAAAATGATTTGAGCCCTGTGCACACCTCCTCCGTACGGAGGTATATAGAGAGAGGGTTGAGTGTGCAACCGGTGTAAATAGTATTATATTATGTAGCTTAGTAGTTTAGTTTGCAGCGAACACAACACACAAGTAAACTTGATATTATTCTTTTTTAGTTGGAAAAGCCAGTTTAGTTACACAACACCGACCACGTTGATGCCGCAACGTCTGCAAGTCGCTGACTTATTGCGTTCCTGTTGCTGCTGCTGCCACGCTGCCTTCTTGTGAACTCTGAATTCCGCTAGCTCTATCGTTTTTAAACCCGACAGAATCATCATCATCTCATCATCATCATCATCATCATTATATCAGCACAACAATGCAATGGCAGGGCAATAATAAAGTTGGTACAAATATAGTAGTCAAACAAGAGAGCTTTAGTTGTGGGCCTGACGCTTGGCTAATATTTCGTGATTTGATATAACTTTTGAGAAAAGGACAAGTTGGTTGGACTTGAGTTAAAATGTTGGGGAGGATGATGATGATGATGGCCATTTTTATATTTTTACATCACACACAACAGAATTGTTGTGTGTTGACTTAAAGTGGAGAGAGGAGTGAAATGCGCAAGGTTACATCATATTCTCTCGTATAGTTTAAATAACTTACAACAAAACTAGACAGCTAAAATCCTTTATTTTCTTTTTTATATAGAAAAAGTTCATCTGGGTGGAACACGGGGCACAATAAAAGAATGAAAAACCTGGATTCAATTTAGACTGATGCAAGAGAGGAGATTATGACGGCATAGGTTGTTGGGCTGTTGAGTTGTTACAGATGAAAGACTCCATGCCCCCTTTTTTATACAATGGGAGTGTGTACTGTGTATACACAACACCTTGCCACTTGTAAAAAAATGAAGTAATATTCTGACTTTATGGCAACTCACTACAATATCCCACTTTATTTACGAATTTTAGCCATCTTATTTATCGTAATGTGCGAATTTGTGCATTTCCCCTTAAACTTTGAAGAGTAAATATTATATAAAAAGGTTAAGTGCGGTGCGGTGTGGAGTGGATAGAAAGATCAATGTTGCTACTGCTACTGCTGCTCAGCTACCGTTGCCACTTCCGCTTTATCGTCCATCATCATGGAAGAAGAAGGTAAAATAGTTGGGTCGGAGATGAAGGAGCAGAATGAAGATAGCGAAAATATAACGGTATGTCATTCCGGTTCAGCTGCGAAATGTGTGTGGGAGGTTTTGTAATTATTATTGTTCATGTTTAATGGGCAATTCTGAATTAGAGAAGAGCAAATAACACACAACTTGATGTGTCTACTTGCATAGTTTTACTTCCTTTACTTGCAGAACGCTGCCCGACCTGGACTTAAAGTAGCAGCCGGTAGATTTTTAAATAAAAAATATGGGCTATTAGTATTACATTTTTTATTAATTATTTTTTTTAATACGTTAAGGTTTTAGTCAAATGGCGGCCAGGTGCATTATTACACCTAGAATTAGGCCACAAATTAAAGTAACCTGTCGTTCAAGTATCAATTGCAAAATATTTTTGCAAAATGCTTTTAAAACCGATTTTTGTTGAAGCCGATGCCAAAGATCATTTATCATTTTGTTTGAGATTCTACGCGCACAAATAGTTAAACCAGCTAAAATCTCGTGTAAAAAAGTCCTGATTTGGGATTGTTCAAGGTTAAACAATTTGTTTGGGGCATGTTTGCAGAAAAAAATGAACTTGAAGGGTAATAAACACTGAGGCTATCAATAAATAAAAAGAGGGGCATCTGCTCATGTTATCATCACACATCACACTTACTTTAAAAATCACCTACTTTTGGCTGAATCGCACATAATGGTTCATCATTGATAAGTTTTTGGGGGTAACGTACCTATTTAAAGTTTGATTACGGGTTTAATGAATTATTTTATTATCCCTCTTTGCTGTTTATATATACGAAGCACGTAGTTTTGAAACGTGTAACAAACAGCAGCAGTGATTCTCAATTCCAATTACCCTTTACTCATTATTAACTTCACTCCAGTTTACTACATTTTCACTTCATTCAGAAGGACCAAGACACTGGCTTAAATGCGCGAAGAAGAATGGAGCTTGTGTTCTAATAAACGATAACAACAAACGAACCTGTTCATTCATGAATCAAAATGCAACAATTAGAGCACACTTCTTCTTTTCATCGAATTCTTCAAATTCCGAATTAATGATTAATACCTAGCACTACATGTCAAGTCATATCATTGAAAAACATTTTTCTGTTACACATTTCGCCAAGTTCCCCGCACACACACAGAGATATCGACAATGGAAGAGGTGAGGATGACGTACAAATTAAAATACACTTTTACAATGAATGAATAAGTTTGCCAGAATGTGTGTACGCACTGCTCGCACACAATGATGCCTCTATAACTACACTGTAGTCCCTTCAGTTCAGTCTCCTTCAATAATGGTATGAAAAGGGTGGACAGAATGGATCTTATTTAAACTGAAAAAATATAAAACGTCATTGTGACGACGACTTTTTTTGTTACCCACGCTTGCGCCTCGTGTGAACGCATTTACACTGGCTAATTCAAATCTCTTTTTATATTCATATCTCCTGTGTGCTGTGCTACAAACGCTAATGTAGTAGCAATGTTCTGAATGACCTGTTCCGAAAGTAAGTAATAAGAAAAATGACGATAACACATCATCAAGTCCAATTCTGCCTCCATTGCATATATAGCCAGCCAAGAAGAAGCCAATTGTAGTTAGTTTTTTTTGTATTTGACTATGTATAACAAGTGACAATAATAGAAACCCAGTGGATAATTTCCTTTCAGTAATTTGGAAAAAGTAATAAAGTAATACAACAACAATCTTGGTTCCACCTGCTGCGGGGAATAAAAAATAATGAGAAAATGAAAAATCGTGAAGGGAGAAAATCTTTAAAAAAAAAGTATTATCTCAATTGAATCTCGACTGTTTGTTTGGGCCACTTCTTCGCATGCTCATATATATTATATATATTATATGCACTATGGATTATGTACTACATGCTGACTTCTGACTACTGACTGACCAGATTGGAAATAGATAAAGTCAGAAAGACGAAATATATAATATAACGTTAGTTTGGTTTCATATGTATTTTAAAAATGTGCGACAGGCAAATCAAGATGCATGCACAATAATAAAAATATAAAAAAATATATAAAAATTGCACAAAATTTTGATCACGCATCTCAAACGGCTTATCAAGGAGGGGAGGGTTAAAATGGTAGATGCTTCATATTTGCACAAAGTTGAGTAGTAATGATGAGAAGGAAAAGGACGATGATAATATGATTATTGTAAAGTAGCAGCAGATTTCCTGACAAAAAATAAAATGTTAATGGAAGACGGGGGCATAACAAGCAAAAAACAGGTTTTTTTCTTTGGTCCGAAAATAACTTGCTAACGTTTTTTGTCGCGCAGTGCAGACCGCGTGCAGACGCAATGATGGTGCGTGTTTCATTTTAAAACTCGGGATACGTGCAAATTTGTTTTTATAAAAAAGTTAAATTCACAGATGCATGATGGAACAAGTGAGTTGAGGAATGTCGACAAGAGTGGATACGACAATCGGGAAAATACATATATGTATATATGGATGAAAGCAAGATTGGCATTTTCGTTTTTCACGACGTGTGAGGTAAGTTTGTTGGTCAATGGGTATCTCGTCATTTTCATGTTGATGATGTTGATGGAGATAAGATGACGACGACGCATCAGTTGCATCTGTCCACCCATGTGTGTCCACTGTGAGAAAAGTGCACAAAAGACAAATTAGTCTTTTACCATCGACTCCTTTCTTTTCTCCTTTTGAGACTAGAAGAGAAGAAGCTATAGCGCATTTTTAAATACCCACTTCCCCTGTTGCCACCACTGACCGAGATTTCAGACTATGACAGAAGAGTACATCTCAATTAGAAAACGAAAACTTACAAAACTCTTGTCAATTGAACACAACAACAAACGACAAAAGGGGAAGAAAAGGGAAGGTGTATGCAAATGGATGGATAGAGTAGTGGTGGCAGATGTACACGCACATTTAGAGAAAAAAGTAAAACTCGTAGCGTCAATGATTATCATCGGTGTAATGGTACTCGGTACGCTGACAATGTTTTTGTTGCCGGAAGCATCAACAATCGGCGATGCCGTCACTAAACACGTTGTGGTTCTTCAATGTGAAGATATTTATACATATATACATACATTTGTATATGAGAATGGTTGTTATGCGAGATGCAGACATACGAACGACGCGACGACGTGGTAAGTCACAATTCTATTTACTTCCCGAGGGATGCGATGCCAATGTGTGCATATATATACATATATCTCCCTTTTTCGTCATTTGTCACCATTGTCGGTTTCATTTTGACATAAATTCTCGTTCCCACAGTGGTTCTTCTGCGTTGAGAAGTTCGAATGGTGTTGTGGTATGGTGTGGTGGCTGGCACAAGGGGATGTGGATGTGACGACTTGTCATCGCACAGGCTTTAAAAATAGTAAATATGGTTTTGTAAAATATATCTCACGGAAGAATTAAGGGCAAATGAAAGAAAATGTTAGTTTTTTCCCTCTATTTTCAAGAATATGATGATAATATGTAGCAGCACCATTTCAGACTAGTCACCAAATCACCAGTAATGTGCCATCAGTAAAACAATGACAACTATGATGTCGAGCATGTTGATTGCTGTGAGTGAATGACAATGAAACTGCTTTGTAGTAGGGACTGTATAGAGCACACGACAATTTTAGACGTGTTCTTTGACTAATTACGGTATAACGCTCACGTTTTGACAAATGTAAACATGGTGAAACATTTTTGTGATATATTATGCATGAAAAACACTGACTATGGTTTACAAATGTATGATATGAGTTATTTACACGAGTGTTGTTGGGTTTGGGAAAATGTCTTTATTCATTGCGGAAAGGTTTCTCCGTGTGACAAACCGGAATGCTGACCAGTTAATTTATGAGAACCATGCGTATGACTTAAGGAATGCAGGTGAATATAAGATAGGCAATTAATGAAATAACAGAACAGGTTAAACGAAAGCATGTGTATCCGGAATGTTTCATTTTGATTTATATTTGTTTGATTTGTGTTCCAGTTCGGTAACTATAAAACCTTTAATTTGGAATTTTACATTTTCAAAAAGTCTACTTGTCCTTGGAAAAAGTTCATTTTATCGTTGCAATTACCCCATATCAAATTGCAAAAGCAAAAGTAGAAATTGTAACCTGCTTCTCAAATCCTGATGAATAAGGTTAACGTTAGTATTAAAATTAAATAGCAACACTA
>JAANSN010002987.1:0-20837 GCA_036850665.1 Dicranocentrus wangi | reverse complement strand
ATTAGTTTAGTTGGTGCACCCTCCGCAGATATACTTGTCTTGGTCTGGCGTGACCACGACCACACTGCCATTCTCGTATCTCCCATATTCTCAGTCAAACTTTTTCTTACTCTTTTGGCAAATAAAATAAAAATGTTACTTTCGTTAACAATGTGTGTGGGGGACTTGGTTAAACAGATTCAGTGGCAGCAAACCCTTTTTTATATATGAACAAATTTTTTTCTGCCAGTTTTTACATTCGATACAATGAGGCAAAATTATAATGTATTTTCGTGATTTATTTTCACACAATTTGACTAAATTGGAAGCATAGGCGTTGTGTAAAAAGACGCATAATATGAAACACTGCAGTTACAATTGCTTACCGACGACACATTGAGCGAGTCCAACAACAGCCAAAAAGGCCACAAGCGATCCCCGATTAGCCATCTTGGTCCTATAATCATAATACCGGAAGAGCTTTTTAAAATATAATTGTATTAAAAAGGCACATGCTGCTGCTTGTACATGTACATGCATGTAATTTATGTGCATATGCAAATTGAAATCACATCTACATGATAATATATTATATTATATATATATGATTCAATCAAAAGCACAACCACCACTACTACACGTTACGTCATATAATATAACAACATTTTGAAAACGATAATACTACTACTACTAGTACGATATCACAAATATAGAGATGTTGCATTGAAATAGGGGGAACCTACATGCACAATGGGACTTGATAAGCGAAACTAGTCGATGCGATGATACAATATGCTCACAATAAAAAACAAGTAACTAGCAAGTGACAATAAAAACGACGACTTTGGAAGAGGACTGCTGTTGAGTAGTATTCAATTCGCACGAATTTCCTGCACCACACGAGACGCGCTCTTCCCTATATGCACAAGACGAAAACAAATTTTTTTTCATCCCCCTTGAATTGAACTATGTAGGGGTAGTGGTGGTGGTGGTGGTGGTTGTGGGGGTAAGTGGTAATACTCGAAAAAACGAAATACTAACATAACATCGTTGATTATTACTCTTGTTTTGTTGTTTATCTCAACTAACCTTAAAATGTGGGGTTCCTTATAAGCGAAACGATTACGTATTTCTGAAATAACTAGCCCTTACTCACAAAACGCACACACAAACAAGTAGTGCACACTGCGAGCAGTATACGTGGCACTGGCAAACTGATCCTTTTTTGGTTGGATTTGGGTTTGGGCTTGCTTTTGGGCTTCTCTTTTTTCTTTTGGGATTTGGAGTGAATTGGCTATCGCGTTATATTGCTTTGTACTTTGTTTATCCGCCTTGACTTGCTTTTTGGTCGACGTCGTGAATGATAAAATGCATGCATATAGGAACCCATTACACACATTATTATCCAACATACATACATTATACGGTGCAATCACGAGGTGGTGGCTTTCAAAGAATATATTATAAAATGTATAATAATGCATTCTGTCCTGCCTGCCCCACCACCACCACTAACACCACCATCACCAGTACAAGGCTCACTTGTATTTAATTTTTTTTCTTTCTTCAGCAGTCAAGATTATCATTGCGTGAGTTATATATATTTTATAGACTGATCACACATTTTTATATGCTAATTCAAAAGGATTAGTTATACAATGGCGAGATAACATTTTTACACGTTTTTCAGCCATTGTAGCCATTTTATTATTTTTTTTCTTCTACTAAATACTTTTATACACTGGCGAGATTCGATCTTGACTGATGAAGGTTGTCTCATGCTTTGCTTGCTTATTGGTGATGATGGAAGTAAATGGACATGCATGCACATGCTGGTTTATCCATCCACAAAACTTACTGTAATTTTTTTTCTTCAACAAACGCCAAACTTGAATTGTTAAAGAGTTTTGTATTCAGTTAGACATTATCTGAAAAGGGGGTGGTGGAAGTGAAGGAAAAAAAAGTAACGCAGAGGCAAACTGAACTGATATACGTAAGCAAGTAAGTAAACTCCTATAAACTTGTTAGCGTTCACCCACTACTACACGTATGTCTAATTGCGGTGGTGTTCAATATCTAGACCAGCTAATCCTTTTCCATTATATTTGCTATTGTGTTTAATTGTGTGTTATAATATATGGTACCTTTTACAAATGTTTTATGTACATCTTACTTAGTGGAAATGCAAAAATCCACTTACGTCGGTCATGTCATTTCATGTAGTCAAAGAGTCAATACATTTGATCAACTAGGCTCTTTTCATTCGATTTGTAGTGTAAACTGACTACCTTTTTCAGCGTCCCCATTGCCTTCTCTTGTCTGTTTTACAAGTGAGTAAATATGCCGACTCATTCCAACCCAGGTCGATCGATACATATATGCACGGTGTGCAAACAAAGATCGTTTAAATTGTGAATTGTGATCGACAAGGAGGAACGGCATATGGCTTTTGGTAATAATAAATGATACAATCAGGCATCAAGATTGGGGTTTTCATGCACCACTTACTTTGCGATATTTGCATGTATATATATATTGTTCTTAAAGTATTGGACTTAATTGACGTTTGCTGGGCGTTGCCTTGAAAGGTCCAACTTGTCTTTTTCGTTAAAGTATATCTGCATAAATACATACCTACATACATACTACATGTCCTCCTATAATACTGAATTGCTCAAATGCTAACGAGCATCAGCTCCTGTGCAGCTAAGTGCACCTCTCAAATTCTAATTCAACTAAAAACAATACCACGTATCGTATGACTGAGCAATTCCAAGGAGTGTAATTTGAATGAAGCATATAATACAGTTCCTGTAAAAATCACAATCAGCGCCACCATTATTGTTACTTTTTCTTTCCTTGTCCAGTTCTATCCGGAAGAATTCTTTGCAGCCTCCCTTTTTTCTTCTCAATTGACTATACACTGTATACGTCCAGACAATGCGGACAAGAGCCATAAACGACATTCAATTTTCTTCTATTTTTACACTAATTTACCCTTGTGAATTGTACCCTCGTGGTGTTTGCTTGTGTGGTGGTGGCGTGCCCTTGCCTCAATGACAAGAGCACTAGGGCTCAATGCCAGAGAAAGTAATCTGTTCTAAATAGCACCGAGGTTGTCCTAAATTTAGACGTTGGAATGGTCACATTTTCGATATTTTCCAGACCAAAGAATGCCAAAATGATATTGTGTAATGCATAATGTATGCATACTCTATGTCGTCAGTCGTCACGTACCTTATTTAATGGGACCGATTTTCATAAAGTCTCGATCGCTCGCAGTCAATGACATCTTGCATGTCTTGCATCATTTCAATTGTTTCACAGCATGACGATGAGCGATATTATGATAAGATTACCTTGAGGAATGTAGACCCATCGAAAACGTATATATTTTTTTCTACTACGCCCACCAACAACGTCAACATGAACAACTCTTCATTCCATTTGTAGGTACTCCCAATTTCGAAACTCTGGTAAAGGTGATAATTAACGAGTGTAATCAAGAATGAGTAAAATGGTTCTTCATTTTTATGTATTACCACACACAGGTTGCAATCTGTCTGTGCCCTTAAGGATAGGAAGTGGATACCTATTTTCCACATATTTCACGCGCGTCTCATTCATTCTCTTCACCCTTTTTCAAAGATGATTAATAAATTGTTGTTATTATTATTATTATGATTATTATTTTGTTGTTCTAGTTCATAAAAATCGGTGAATTGGTTGTGTAAGCTGGTGTACATTCCACATCAATTACACATGTGTCAATGGTTGCGTGTCAGGAACAAGTTTTCATTCAGAAATCTGATTTATTAGCACATTACACAAATTTCTCTGCATGATTTTAATAGTTTTGCAAATTACTACATGATAACTGACATCTGCTGTGCTGCAGCATGACATGCATGAATTGAAATGAATCCACCGACAAACTTTTTTGTGCTTAATCATCGTTGCAAATATGGGGAAAATGCGTTGCAAATTTTACTCACTCATTCAGACATTTCGTGCATCAAGTCGAAAAAGAAGAGAAAAATTGTAATTGCGACATGAAGAAGGCAAATGATGATGCGCCCAAATAAAGCTGTTACTATTATGCAATGCAGTTATATTATGCAAATGTGATTATCATAATTTGTATTAAATCTTTTTTATTCTTCAAATCTATACTTCCCGGAACAACTGTAATTGTAAGTGACAATGCGCACGATAACAATGCGACGAAAACGGTAAAGCGCAATATATATTACTTACACAGATAAGCAGCACACACCACATTAGATGCCCAAAAGAAAAATGTATGTTATTTTACCTGTGTCTGACGATGATGGTGATGATGGTCAGATAACAGCCCAACCCTTTCAATATTTGCCATAATTTTGTCTGTGGTGGGTCTCTCCCTACCTTTCGTAAACCGTTTTACTTTGCAAACCAAAAAGTCATCGTTTTGCAAGAGGAGGAGGTGGTCAGCAAAAAACGGTTAACGGTTGCTTCTTAATCAAATTCATTCACCGCAGCGAAACTCAATTGTTCCCTTTTATCTATTATTGTAAAATTGAGCAGTGGGTTGCGTTTGACAAAAATGCTCCGCAAATATATACACTTTCTGTCGCAATTCCCCCAAAACGTGAGATATGATTGATGAGATTATTGTCTGTGCAGCAGCAGCAGCAGTATTAAACAATAAAGGAAGTTTTTATACAAAATCAGTAAACAATTCAGTAAAACTTTCCTCATAAAGTAAATCACGAAAAATCATTGTCTGCACGAATTATGTATTAACGAGCTCTTCCCCCTTCACAAAACCATTATATACCACTAATTATGAGTGGATTATATGTGCCTACAACAACCCCAGCAAAGACTTTTTTATGAGACGGTTGTGGTTGAAAATTGAGAACCACACGAGAACACAATAGAAAACCTCAGTTATATATATGTTATGACGTTATGTAATACGCAACTACGTCCGTAAGTTTCAAAGCTGTATTTCCTGGTTTTTCTTTCCTATAAAGTAGACAATGAGCAAATTTGACATGTCATTATACAGGATCATGAAGGTTTCTGAAAAGGATCATAAAATACTGAATCAGGCGTGTAGTTAACATTTGAATGTGTCATTTGCGAGGTACGACGACTTTCCAATTTGGGACTCTCAGGGAAGGCCTAAATATATATTACGCGAGGAGGATATTAAGGATAGCAGCCCATTTTAGTTTAAGTCTCTGCGAGAGAGAGAGAGAGAGAGAGACAGAGAGAGATGATGACGCTGCAGTAATCACAGAGTTCCTCGTCGTCGAATACGCTCGGATACATACATCTTTGCCACCACCACACCACCGCCACGCCACGCCACCGAGATCGCTCATATTTAAAGTGATGAGGTAGCTAAAGTCATAATAATAATAATAATAATATGCACGACTGTCATTTGGAAATAGCAATGAACAAAAACTGTCACTTGATCTAATCATCAGCAGCGTCAGTAGCAGGAGCAGCGGAGAAGCGGAGTTGCATGCAGTAGCAGTAGTGGTTTGTATAATAGTCTTGCAAGACGTTTTTAATGCAGTGCATTTTTCGCAGTTGTTACCTATTCATGACGACGTGGTTTTGTGAGATAACTGAATATATTATTAAACTGTCGCCTCCTTTCAAAATCCACTACGACTCAATCCATCAACAACAGAATTGTTACAATTCGAAGAGGAATGCATGTAAAGCAACTGTACAAACGCAAGCGTTCAATCTCTGGCTACACACATTTTTGATGTATATATATAATCCTCTGTGTGTATATAATCATGGCGTGGCGATGTGTGTGGCTCGTTTGTTGTGTCGAATTGTTGGTTGGTCTAATTTATCATTTTAAAAATGAAAGCGACGGTTGTTGGAAAAATGCACTCAGGTGATGCGACAATTAAAAAGAAGGAGTGGTAAGGTTTTCAGGCATAAATAGTTAGAGAGATTTTAATATAAAAAATTGATTCCTCTTTTTTATATAATGTCAGCCTCGCTTGTTCTCTCAAGAATAAAAATATAATATCCTTTTACATAACATGTTTAGACCCAGTTTATAAAAAAAATTTCATACAATAATTCCGGAAAATATTATAAAACATAAAAATATCATTCTAAATCCTTATCCGTATAAAAAAGGTACATAAAATATAAAAATAGGCAACATTAAATTGGTATACATGTTATTTTCAGAGGGTATTTTAGCCTTCAGGAATTTTAATTGATTTTGTTAAAATAATAATATATACGCATTGAGGGTATGACGGCTAAAAAGGGTTTGGGACTTTGTTTTAAGAATCACGTTGACGGTGATCTGATGTGTTGATGATGATGATGACTCGGCGGATTCATTTGATGAGTTTTGTGTGAGTACATATATAAAATATAAAATGGACTAAAAAACGCGTATCCTTGCTCTAGTTCTTTTCTTCGTCGAACCATTTCTCACTGTAAAATAGAAGATAAGAAAGAAAAAAAAACAAAAAGCACGATTAGTCACTTGATTGATCATTTCCCAAAATTGATTAAATATACATGAGCAATAATAATTGATTTGACTTTGATCGTGTGAACGGAAAAAAATGTGGATGGAGTAGCAACATCTACATAAAGGGAGGAAAGAGATACGGAAGAAGTATAAAATATATAAAAATTACTAGCTAAAATAATTTCCAAATTATACTATAGTATATATATATATATATAATAGTAGTAGGTAGGTATAGTAGGTGCCACATAACCAATAGTAAAGATCAGTTCAACAGTGCGCCCAAAAAAAAAGTATTTTGTGTGTGATTTTTTGTGTATGCATTATAAAAAGGGATCTCTTGCCTTATTGTTGCTTCATTCACAACATAATTATTCCATTCTGGTTATTATAATATTATTGCTGAGAACCGGTTATTCAGTTGGCACTGCCACCAGAACTGTTCATACATTATGATATGATATTGTGTAAAAATGTTCACAATTGACACATGACATGCCTTGATTGAGTTAGCGTAATTCATGAATGAGATATAAATTATGTGAGCGAGAATTAGTGATTTGTGACAAGCTTACCATCCTGGGACAGACTCAGGATCTTCGCACTTGAAGTTGGCCTCATTATACACTGTTCCAGGTGGGCAGGAGCCTAGTTGGGGCTGGATTCCATTTCTGCAGATGTAGAACTTTTGGCAGTCCTCTGGGTGTGGGTAGGTGGGGTGAGGAAGGGGTCTGCCATTATTTCCAAGGACGTCAGCGTCTGGGCAGGAGAAACCATCGGCAAGTTTTTCTGTCGAGGAAATGAGAGGGTAAAATTGGAGAGGGTAAAAAAATATGATCGAATCATTTGGACATCATCACATCACCACCTCGTTTTCCTGAGTGGCTAAACGTGTACGAGGCTATTATTTCTATTATTCATATTATTTCTTTGTTTCTCGCTCTATCATTATGTCGTATGGTGCTCGTGTGCTGAGCGGTTATTTCCTAATGATCAGATCAGGTATGTACCTTTCTTGCGGTTCTCCCTTTCACATCCCTTGCGCTGAGCGTCTTGTGGCCAGGTGCAGGTTCCTTGGTAGTCATCGTAGATGAGACCACTGGGGCATGTCACAACATTGGCTGTTCCATCAACACAGTTGTAGAATTTGTCGCAAACCTGGGGGTCTTCGTGGGAGAAGTAGCCGTTCTTTCTTGGGCACTGAACCGTGGACACAGCAGGTTCTACCGGTATTTGCATGAATAAGGAACCAGAATTAAAACATGTTTCGTTACATTTCACTCGATTGTAAGTGCATTCATACGAGAGGTGTACTGCAGGAAATCGTGTGCTCATTATTATTATCTCTTGCAAAACTTATATTTGGCTTGATTCGCAGATGAGCTACTTGTAATATTTAAGAGGATACGCTTCAACACGCTTCATGCTAGCTAAGCTATATAGTTTTCTTTGATCGACTCGATTTTTTTTCCTCTTCGAGGTTAAAATCGCAAATCAACTGGGTTTGCGGTGTAATAGAACTGTCAAGTTGTCAAAAGTGCAGTTTTGCAGAGTTGCTGAGCAGGATGCGATAAAATCAGAGCAACGGGATTTTCTGCATGCTATCAACTAATTCAGAGACCCAGTTCACCACTTTTTGCAGATGCATCCAACAACATTCTAAAACTGAGACTATACCCATTCTAAATTTCTTTTCTGCATACTAATGAGCTGTGTGACCAAGAGAATCTTGCAACAATATGAATTCCACCTCTCTCGCGTGTGCTTAGGTATTATGACCAAAAATTATGTAAGCATTCTAACAACTTCATGCATCTTCACCTTGTCGCATGCAGCCCGAGAAAATTTCGGGGTAGTTGAGAAATTAAATTAAGAGAAACAATGCTTTGTACTTACGGAGTTCTGTACGCTCTCCACAGTCCACGGAGAATGGAAGGTCGCAGCGCTCATGGTTGGGGTTCTTGATTTCAAAGAGGAGACCATCTGGGCAAAGCTTCTCTTCTGGTTGACTATCCACGCACTCGTAGTATTTGTCACATTGCTTAGGATCCGCGAAGAAGCCGTTTGGCTCTGGGCATTTGAAGGCGGTGGCAAGGCCCACTGAAAATATCAATAAATAAAAAAATAAAAATGATTCCTTTGAAAAATATTTAATATTGTCAAAACTCTCAAAATCTTTGAAGCCAAGCATGGTTTTGTGCTGGCTCAGCAATTTATATAATTTCTTGAAGATGCGGGAATAAGTGTAAAGTTTTTCTTACAAAGGGCAAGGCAGACAACAATGGGAGCTCTGATCATGTTGAACCGTTCACTTCAAGAGAGAAGTAGATACTGGATGAAGCGGACTTGAAGTCGTAGGGAAATTTTTATCTCAACTCCTCTTCTCCTTTCTTCCTCACTAGTTGCAGTGTTCAGGCACAACTAACTAAACACCACGACTGGGGTTCAGAGTAAGGATGAGCACAACTACAGCAGCTACGCTACTTACTCACTTTTGAGATGATGCAGATGAATTTTTTTCCACTACAATTTGAAAGCACGAAGGTGATTACTGGTGTACCGTGGAAGTTACTACTAGTAAAATGGTGTTGTGGATGATATGATGATGATGATGATGATGATGTGGTTGTGAACAAAGTGGTCTGTTCGATTGTTGCATAAAAATTTGCTGTTGCAATAATGTGGAAGTGGTGTACAGTTTAGTAGTAGTAGTAGTCGGTCGACGGAGATGATGATGCTACGAACGTTGCTGCTGCTATTTAACAATCACTATGCACTCGTGACATGCCTGAATTTAAATTGCAACCAGTGTACAACAGGGCTCAATGAGGCTTGGTTGCGTGAATCAACATTTGTACAATCCGACTGCTGAGGTGGACGTTTTTGCTCTTTCGTTTTTATATGCAACTGGTAAAATAATGTGACTGCATATTAAATTTTTTTTCTCTCTCTCTAGCATTCATACGCTCTGTTGTAATAGGTACTTCTTCGTGAAACTGCTCCTGCACAGCAGAAAACCAACTTAGTTATATGCATACGAAGATGATATGGTGCATGTCAAACAGAAGAAAAGTGTGAATTGGACGGAATCAGAGACACAATATGAGAAAGTATAATCTCAAAATGTATATAATTAGTATGAAACTTCGTCTTGTCCTAAGAATAATATGTCATGTAGGCAATAATAAAATAATATACATATATCTAAAACTAGCCATAGGAAGTACCACAATGGCTTGGCTGAATGAAAGCTATCATTATACAGAATCTGGTTTTATTATATGCCCTAGCTTATTGTGAGAACTACAAGATTTTAAAATCCTGCGGCATTGAACAGTTTTTGGAAAAAAGAACAAAACACGCATGATTGATCTATTTTTGGGACTCAATAAACCAAACTCTAAAACTTTCACATCTTCTTCTTCTTCTGCTTGCTGATGGGTACGTACATTAATGTTTGCTTCTCTGATCTCTCAAGGGCCTTTCTGCTTAGCGGACCTTTTCCAAATTGCTGTTCTACCCCTTCCCAAGATTCCCATGAACTCGTATGAACATCTTGTACATCTTGTAAATCCTTTGGTGCTGATAGTGAAATCAACCAGTGAAAAATAACCTTGGAAGAAGGGGAATATATAACACTACGGCTTTTATTGTTTGAGGAAAGTGATCCGATTTAGAAACTGTATCGAACACTTTTTCCTCTATCCAATACAGAATCTCTCTTCTATCAATATTTTTACCGTATCCTTTTCAATGTCGTTTTTTACGCTAGAATGCATTTAAGATTTAACAAAAGCATTAAGATGAAAGTGTTATTTATCATCACTCTAGATGTACTTTTACAATCGTGGATGCACATCATCAATTTTCAAAACACAAATCATACAATTTTTCGGCCTGTTGCAACTGTAAAATGCATTCTTTGGTGGAAGAAAAATGCAGCAAAACATCGGTATAGATTCTTGATTCTTCTCCACCTCCACATACTACCGACAGCAATCCCAAATCCCAATCCAATTTTCACATCAAAGCCCCCACAACAACAATAGTAATAAAAAGCCAATCATGATTGTAACTTTGTTTTTTGCTCTTTTAAACTCAAAATTTAGACAATTCACCGATACACACACAACTTGTTCATAACAAGGTCATACAACAAATCGAAATGATACGAGAGGGTTTTGTATATCTTAAAATTAGTATCATGGTGCATTGCTCCACATTCTGTTTTCTCAACATGCCGGATTGAAATGCAATTTGTAATACCATGCAGCTATAATTCTTTTGAAACCACATTTCGTTGCAGTTGAATAGTGGGTCGGTTATTATACGTAGCCTCGGTCTGTATTTAGGCAGATCTCTAATCTTGTGAATCAAGTCTTTGTTTTACCACTTCACAGAAAGGGTGTATATTATATATCAGAAAAAGGTACGTCCACATTGTAAATTTACCCTATGGAAATGACCTTGTCTGTGTGGGATGGTTCCTCCTCGTGAATTCTCTGTATTTAAGGTTCATTACATACAATCCTATAATTTTTGTAATATATTTATAGGAGTAAAGTAACCTGCATTTTCCCATTTAAACCCAACAACGCATTTCTCATTCATCTCATCATGACCGGTAAGTGCTCACTACTGCTCACAGGTCTGCTGTTTTTTTGCTATATGCAAAAATATCTAATTGTACGCGGAATAATATATGGTGTGGTGGTGATGGGGTGTGAGATGCACCTCATCTGCCAATTATTACGATATCAATAAAAACAAACAAAGGGGTAATCTCGTACATGCATCTGTTACATATATTTGACATTAACCTCGTTGATGATTAAAAGGTTAGATTTTTTTTCGCTGAAAATGTTTTAATAGTATCAAGTGAACTGGTAAGACAGGTTTTCCTCTGAGCAGACAACAAAGCTTCGAAAACACTTCTCGCTGAGAATTATACCTGCGTATGACATTTCAGTGTGTCAGACACGTACGGTACGTATGCATTGTTCGACTAATAAGCTGGTGTGTACGATGTTAGTAGGTATGTATGCAATTGCAAAAACTTTTATTATAGAACGCTCATTTGTTTGAAATCCAAGCTAGTACTAGCTAGACCTGTGGGAAATGGTTCATCTCAAAAACTGTGATAGCAATCCCGCACATAGGCGCGCTCAGNGGTCTAATAACCTAAAATACTACAAAAAGCAATAAAAAACCGTGTTGACATTTTTATAATCGGCAACCTAAGGGCAGGGCTGATGATAATGATGTGTACAAAAGGCCAGGTGGGGAATAAACCGGTATGAGTGCTCCAGATTATTAGACTCGAAGTCATCCGTTTAAAAAAAAAGTAGAGGTCACCTTTACACTGCTCATTATTATTGGTTTCAATCAAGCACAATCCTATTTTCAATGCGTAGCATAATAAAGAAAAATACAAATGCGACTGTTGTTTTCCCGTTGGCATAATAATATGAAGCAGACTGTCACGCAGTAAAAGTGTGACAAAAAATAAAATGAAATCACAGCCATCTGGTCAGGATATGCAACGTGTATGTGTGATATAAAAACTCAAAAATGCTGTAATTAGAACTCATTATATTAGAAATCTAACTAAACCACAAAATTGAAAACCATAAACCCTTTACCGCCGTGTTGTAAGCTATAATATAGTTGGCACAGTTGGAGAGATGTATTCTGTAATTCTGTTAAACTTCAAAATTGACCATCGTATGCAAAAAAACAAATCACATTCTTGTTCAATTTTGATGAATTGTAACTTCAACGAGATCGAGATCGTCATTTGCGCCTGCGTCACATTCTTCTTCTGTGGCTGTCGTCTTTGTTGTCACTGTCATATTTTCAATAGTCAAAATTTCTTCGGGATGGGTTCTCCTAGTTGGTCGGGATCCACAAGCAATAAAACCTAATACTGCAAACGCGACTGCGTGAAATATCCACCAAATAACGTCCTTGACCGTAACTACAAAACCTCTGATAATTATTTTGATCCAGCTGCACACATTAGTTAGGCATGTCGTGCTCTTAGTTTTCGCTATCTTCCATGATAAATGCTTTGATGAATGAAAGGATGGCAATTGAAATTCCAAAGATGGAAGTACAAATAAACGGTTCGGCAAAATCCTGTTGCTAGTTTCCCCAGGCGTGCCAGACACTTTGTTTCTTTGAAATCTCGGTAAATTGTTGAAGCACTGATTAAGTATGAATCCCAACTCATTGTCTTCACTTCCTGTCGAAGATTCGGACAAGGCAGAGACGTCGGTAGAGCTTCCTTTGAGAAGTTCACAGTGGTAGCACTCACAACTTTTCCGTTTGGTACACCTCTCTAATTTCCTGTAGCCTGTATAGAGCTTATCAATTTCCACACTGTTGAGGGGCCTGTTTAGCTTCGATTGCAATCTTTCGATTTCGTTCTGACGCTTTTTTGTCCGGTTTGTAGATCTGTAGCTACGTGCAGTTGAAGGAGTTGCCCTTTTCGGAGGGGATGCGAGGTTGAGGTTACTCGTTGGCGCTACTCGTCGTTTGGGAGAAGTGACGCTGGTCCTTAACAATTTCCCTGGGGGATTGGCTTCTGCGAATGGGTACCGAGGCTTTTCTCGTTTCTGTTGAAGAAGTGATTTAGAAGCCACTTACTTGCATTGACGTGAATTTGTACGCATGATGTGTTTAAAGTATACATGAAGATGACTGAGTAAATTATGCTTCCACTATTGCAAGTATATATTTTAAATTGCATACCGATTTAACATGTCCTTTCTCGGAATCAGAACGGTTCAAAGAATCCATTGAAAGCCATGTCGGCCATACCTAACACTATTGAAGACTCCTCGTTTAAAATTTGAACTATTTCGATTGATCAAAACCGTCATCTCTTGTGGAAAAAACCAGGCAAGGGCGGATTTTATTATTATAATTCACGGTCATGCCAACATGTCGCAATGCATCTCGCAAAACCATCTCATCCTTATCATCTCCTCATCTATCCCATCATGCTTTCCTCACCGTTACTAATTTTACTGTACGAGTCACTTGACAAACAAATATTTTGCGCTTTATGCTTCAACTCCTTCAGCTTTTCAGTTAAGATATACGACGGTTCATTGCAATAATAATCCAATGCACGAATAGGAAATGGATATTGATGCATGTCTGATGATAAAGAAACGCGTTTTTGTTATCGCAAAGCAATAGGCACCTGGAAGTATTGGCTCTTCTGTCAACTTCACAAAAAATGATATAGCTAAAATTAGTTAAGTTTAAGTAGATCTTTTTCTTTTTAATTCTCAGGTAAACATAAAGGCTTTTTCTACAAAACTACTTAAGATATAATATATTTAGGCAAATTATATAACTAGTTAATACAAAATTAAAATGTTAAAATGTAAAACAAAAAACTGAGCTTTCTGAAGATTGAAGAACCATATAACCGGCAGTTACTACGTCATGTGAAATTTAAAAATATGCTTTGTACTTCAACACTTGTTCAACATACTACAGACAATTCAAGAGCTGCTGAGTAAACTGGGTAGTTAGTTGTAAATTATACGTGAGCTGCAGTCAACCGACTAGTTACTAAATACTGAGAAGCAAAGACGATAAAAGTTATTCAATTACTAAACTCTATCAATTGACCGTATTTTGACAGTTCGATAAGTACTCCACTCCACTCTGCTAAACATATTCCTTATATAAACCAAATTAAATATGAGACGAAAGCAGCTAAGCAGCTCAAAAAGTCACTGATTACTGAATCATGCCTGTGTTAGTACATTCGATAAGTAGAACTTCTAGAATACGACATATTCCTCCTCAGAGTATTACAGGTTCCATAACATAAACCGAATATATAGAGAAGCATAGTATATAATAACAATAACCCGTTTAACTAAGCAGTTTCTAAATTTTCACCAGGTAGATCAAAATGGTAGGGTAAGTTTGCGCAGCGTAAAGATGAAAGATTTTGGAAGTTGGGGTTTATATATCGTACATTCAATCCATATATAGCATTTCTACGAGCGGACAATTTTTAATTAAATAATATTACTTTGCTTAATTTAATAATAACACGAGATTCGTCTCACATGCATTCGTTTTCTACAAAGTACACTCGCATTATGCTTAAAACTTTTAAAGTTTACTCGTATTGCTGCAAACATTGCACCAATATAAAGAGCCACGCTTCTCGAACTGAATTTACTGTCAAAAAGGGTAGAATTTCGGTAGGAGCTTTGAATGCTCAAGTTTAAATTTCGGAACTATATGGCTCAATTTTTTTTGGCAGACTTAAAAGTTACATGCGTCATTTAACACAGTTACCCAGAGTACTTGGTAAACCTTTATAATGCAGATTTTCTAATTCAATTTATTTCTATTTTTATCTTTAATGTCGGCTCGCTGATCATCCATTCTTTTTTCTTGCAAACGTGCAATCAAGGAGAAAAAATCCTCATCCGGAACAGTAGGTCCTCTTTGGGTCGTTTGCTCAGATGGGAGTGCGCTTCTCTGGTCTTCCAAACGAGAGCCCTACAAGCAATACATAAACAAAAAACAATCATAAACCAACCTCTAAATGTAAGAAGTTTATTTCAAGCAACGATTAATGTGACAAGCTACCTGGCATCGCATTAACATGTCAAAAAATTGATCATCGGGACTAGGGGGTTCGGGTAGACTTGCCCTTTGCTCGTCCATACGCTTCGACTGCATACCCCAAATCATATCCAATAAGTCATCAGCAGTGTCGCCTAAAAACAATCAAATGACGTGGTGTACTGAATCTAGGTAGTCGCCGAATTTTAAAAAAAACACACGTTCGAAGAAACTTACTTTTATCAACACAGGCTTTGGAGGCATACACGGGAACAGGGAGGCTATTAGCTCTAGCTGGAAGTGTTTTAGATTTCTTCTCCTTGTTTTCTTTATTTCCAATACTTCTAGGATTGTGCATATGGCTTTGTTTGAGTGATCCCTTTGAGACAAGAGGAGGTTTATTTTGTTGACTGGATAAGTTAGATGAAAATGGAATTCCTGATGTCGACGGCCCGCTATTTCCTTTTTGCTTGGTCGTTTCCTGAGGCATTGAACAACGCTGATCATCTAACCTATCTGCTTGCACCCTGCTTAACATATCAAAGAAAGCGTCCTGGTCCTCTTCTTCTTCATCCTCTGCTTCCGAGTTCTTCGATGTATTCAAACTTTGATTCAGTGAATGAGGAGTTTTGCTGTTTCCTTTAAAGAGCACAGTTCCCACGGACATGGAACGCTGTTTGCTCTCACCAGAGGTTTTATCAAGTTTCGTATCGGGTGTCATTCGTATCAGATTCATTTCTTCCATCGATTTTCTCCTGTTATACTTTTGTTCTTCATCCACTGTCAGCGTTACGTTATCCTCCTGACCTTCAGGTATTCCTAAAACTTTTCTTAGATCTGAAACATTCATTTCTGCAGTTGCTTCGCCCATTTGGTCACCAAGTTCCTTTGACACAAGTAAATGCTGCTTGGCGTAGAATAAAGCTTGTCTATGTTCTCCCATAGCTGAATGAGCATTGCCCAAACTCCAATACGCCCTTCCTTCACCCACTCTGTCTACGAGTGCCTGAGCGATCTGAAGATGTCGTAAATGATACTCTACTGCTTTCGGGTAATCCCTTAGAAGAGTATACGTGTTTCCCAAACTATAACAGGCTTGTGCTTCCACCGCTTTGTCACCCAACTCCTGCGACAACAGAAGTGATTTCCTGAAAATAATAAATAAAGCTCAAATAAATTAAACCACCGACGTTATGCAGAATTAAGACCAGTTATTATATTAATCAATGCTTGTACTTGTAGTGTTGAGCTGCAGTCTCAAAGTTCCCCGAGAAAACATGAGCGTTTCCGAGATTCGTGTAAGCTCGTCGCTGAGCATTTTTATCAGCAAACTCCTTGGCTATCTCCAATCGCTTTTCATGAAACTTGATGGCTTCTTCAAAATTTCCCATTAGATAATGAACATTTCCCAAATTTCCACAGGCTCGACCTTCCGCCCCACGGTCGCCAAGTTCCTTAGTTAATTCCATATTTGCCCTGTTTATAGAAGAATTAGTAAAACGTCAGTATTGATGAGTCATAACTGAGTTATCCCAAATTAATGTATGTGTGAGCGCACGTTCGAAAATCTTGGACAAACAAATCCTTCAGTTTTATTAAAAATTGAAAGATGTATCGGCAGCTCGCTATATTTAGCTCATTCTTTCGAGTGCGTCATTCTTATCAGCAGCCAAGACATATTTTCTGGGAAATATATAATGACGTGGCGAAAGGAGTGATTGACTGACGGCCATGAATCATTGCACGTTCTATCTAACAAAAGCGTATCCTGGAGCAAATAACCCAAAAGCTTGATTTAGGTTACGATAATTCCATTTTTTCATGCTTCTGCACAACTTCGTTTGGAAATGGAGGAAACGGGAAAGAAAGGGGTCGTAGAAGAATCACTTCACGTAAATACAATAAAATCTTCAACAAAAACGATAATCGATTCTGGCCACTGCCAGTTTGTCATAAATAAAGCATAATATTATTAATATTATATCTATATGATTTTGCTTGCTATTCTACAGCTATATCGGTTTTGGAGAATCTACGAGCTAGTGGTGATGTGATCACCGACAAGTGTGCATGGCATGCACAAAAGAAGATGCTCCCACTCCCGATTACCATTTGCCAGCTGCATGCATTTTGAGGGTAAACACTTGAATGAGCACAATAACGAACCTTGGTTTACTCAGCTGCAGAAAAATGTTTTTGCCGAGAATTAAATGAAATCATGATGGTTTAAAATGGTAGCGGTGGTAATCCTTTGAATTCATTAAACTATAATTTGTTGGACTTCACACCAGACATTGAACGGACAACATATTTGCGTAACATTGCAAAATACGAGCTAGATTTGCAAACGATGCATGACTTCGCAAACGAGACGCACCAATCAGCTTAGCTCTATATATTTAGTTTGGATTAAATTTTTTGCACACACTTTAACGCAGTGTCCAAATTGGAGGATAAATAACAGCTCTGTTCCATCAAACGTCGCAGCCAACTATACACAACCGTGTCTCCTTAGTACAGTGAACTATCTATCGATAAAGGGTACTGAAGTACTGTATTTTTTCACAAAAACTTCCACAATGGAAAAGAGCGGTCCAGTTTTCATAGTTTTAGGATTAGTTCTAGTTATAGCAGCTCGCCCGCAGGGATTTGATGACGAAGGAGGTAGGGATTTTTTTCATATAGTTACCTCATTGGATTTTTATCTGAAATCTGTAAATTCGTGCCAGAAACGTACAAATAATCGACTACTTTTCTCCGTTTTGGTACTATAGAAATCTCCGTACCACGATCACCAAAAGTGCAAGGTCCAGCACTGGTGTCCCTGCATTTTGCACAGGGAAAAGACATGGAAAAACTGCTTTGTCAAATAGAGGGATCGCCTACACCCACAGTGATTTGGAGCAAAGACGGACAGGTTAGATCATTTCGAGTGCACGATCCTCAACTGCTTCTGAATGTTTGAAAATCCTTTATTCCAATTTAAAACAGGAAATTCGCAACGATATAGATCCATATAACACAACCTATGACGTATCCGATGGAAAAGCCCAGTTAACATTTTTAAGAACTGCATACGTAGACGGTAAACACATCACTGGAAATTTTACTTGCATCGCTGCAAATTTCCTTGGTCGTGCGCAGAAGACTTTTATGATAAGTAGAGTGGTTGCGGCGGACCAATCTTCATCTACGCCTACGCTAGTTAAGTCGACAACACAAACCGCAAACAGTAATGACACAACTGCATCTGCCAATAACTTTTCAACTGCAACAACCCAGGCTGTAGTAATAAAAAATGTTACCGTAACCAACAATGGAGGAGGGTCTACGACTGGAAGTATGAATGTCCATCCCGGTGGCACTAATTTTACTACAAGAACGACTGCAACTGCTAATAACTTTTCAACTGCAACAACCGAGGCTGTAGTAATAAAAAATGTTACTGTAACCAATAATGGAGAAGGAGCTACTACTGGAAGTACGATTGTCCAACCCCAACCCGGTGGCACTGATTTTACTTCAAGAACGACTGTCACAGAGCAAACGATCGACAACTCAACTACAAACAACTCCATAGAACGACTGCAACTGCTAATAACTTTTCAACTGCAACAACCGAGGCTGTAGTAATAAAAAATGTTACTGTAACCAATAATGGAGAAGGAGCTACTACTGGAAGTACGATTATCCAACCCCAACCCGGTGGCACTGATTTTACTCCAAGAACGACTGTCACAGAGCAAACGATCGGCAACTCAACTACAAACAACTCCAATAATGTTTCTAGTTCCACAAGAAGACCCAATATATACCACACAACAAATAGTGTTGATATTAATGTGTCATGACCCTAGCTCGAGCTCCACTGGACCGCGTGCAGTACATTCACTGAAATTATAAATAGCCTATCTACATGACATAACGCTATGCCATGTGAAGTACCGCACCTGACCTTACGCACATAGTCGTTGATAAAGTGAAAAAATACAATTCTGAATGGAAACAGAACTTCTGCTAAACAGTAGCTGTAATAAACCTCTAGTAGGTCGTAAAATTTTTAAATTGGTTTTTTGTTTCAGTTTCGGCCTAGAATAACAAACAATTACTCATTTATAGGTATGTGTATGCATCTGTTGGACTAAAATAGACTGTAGTCCAGAGTGTAGTCCTTCCCTGCTAAATAATGTGAATGTGATATGATAACGCAGAACAAACCAATCTACTTGCTTTTGCAAAGAGAGTATTATTAAGCCGTTTAATTTGTACATTCCTTTCACTTTCGTTAAAACTTTGAGGTTGTGTCGTGGCCAGATTGACTGATTTACCAAATAAAAGTGAACTTCGTTCCGTTATTCTATCATTGTGAAAAAATTTGATATATGGTATTGGCTGTTACTTTACTTGGCTAAATATGTTCGGTAGGACTAGGACTAACACCATTTTATGAAATGATTGCTGTTAGCATTAGCATGAAGGATGGACGTTGTATCTGAAGAAAAACAAATCACTTACTCGTAATATTCGAGAGCTTTGGCAAGACATGACTTGACCTCCTCCGGAAATTCCCCAGGATCCTGTTGCCCTAATCGCCCTACGTGTTTCCCTTTGGCATGATAAGCGTTTGCCAAATTGTACATTGCTCGAGCTCTCCCAACTTTATCATCCAGCTGGGTTGTAATGTCGAGGTGGCGTTTACAACACAAAATGGCTTCATCATAACGGCCCATGACCTTTAACGTATTACCAAGATTTCCTGACGCTTTCGCTTCTCCGAGTTTATCTCCCATGGTCCTAAAATCATAAAGATGCACAATAATTATCAAAGCACTACCACATAAATACTTACTATAATAAAAACCATGAGAGTATCTGAAAGGAATTCGGACCTAGCTAAAGTAAGATCGTGCTTGTGAAAGTTTACAGCTTTGGCGTAATCTCCGAGGAAAAAGTACGCATTTCCTAGCTGGGAATATATGGCAGATAATGTTTTCAAGTCGTCTGTTCCAGCTTGTATGGAAGCCTCAAAAAATGCAACCCCCGATCTAAAATCTCCTGTTTTACATAGTCGTTCTCCTTCCAACGCCAGTTCCAGACAAGTACTATTGTCGGGAGCAGATGCTGATGACGCCTGCAAATTAAGTTTTGTCATAAATAATTATTGCATGATAGCCATCGGTTATTGTTTTAACACAAATTTGGATATTTATCTACTACTACTAGTATTATCAGTCGGGCAAATATAGTCATTTTTTCAGATCAACACCATATTTACTGTGCACTGTTAAAAAAAACTTACCATTGCAAAGCGGTAGGGTACAGGACATCAAGTTTTTGCAGGATTTCTCTATAACAAAAAAGCAGTCAACAAAATCTCTGGTCAGTTTTAAAACTACAAAAAATTCCTCAGTTCAGCACAAACTTTGGAAACAAACAGCCACCTACACTATCTCAAACCAAGCATAACAATAATAACACTGGTCCTCATCATCATATTTAATGAGATAAATAATTAAAACTTGTATGGATTGACTAGACTAGAGACCACCTCTTATTATCAGTAGTCCACAACTTGGGGATTCACTGAACAGCAACATTTTACACTTTGGTATGTATTTTTTTTTGCTTTATGGATAATATAATAACTCTCTTCTACTTTATCTATCAACATCTGAGTCATTCCCTGACCATATTTTTCGAGGATGTTTCCCTGTAAAAAGTGTAAATATCTGCCGGAACTAAAATA
>JAANSN010002986.1:0-20840 GCA_036850665.1 Dicranocentrus wangi | reverse complement strand
CGAACTCGTCCTAGATAAAGTACTGATGATGCCAGTGGTGAAAGAATTTTTCGAAAATCTTGAAAACTGTGGCTGCTAGAGTCATCACAGACAGACCGACAGACAGACAGACAGACAGACAGACGGGAAGGTAATCGCAATAACTTGCTAAGCAAAGCTTGAACGCAAGTTAATAAAGTTTGAGTGAGTGTGCAATGAATGTGCAATACATGATATGATATACATATTTACAGAACAGAGCGAGAAAATACACACACACAACAGATTACTAAGCATTCGTAAATATCCAGCATATATGCATGCTTGCTTGTATCTTGTATCCATCCATATTCCATACGACGCGACGGCACGGGCCAAAAACTCAAGTACTTGCATTGCATACGGAATGGGAATTGGGATTGAACGGAAAAGATATTTGTAGTAAGAACACATTTTCCTTCCCTGACCTTGAACAGTCGTGACATTTTTGTGCTCTTCCCATCTGATTGAGTTGTTGTTGTCAGTGATGATGTTGGTGTTGTAGTCTTGTCTGTTGTCACCTGAAAGCACAATTTTTTACAATTCCAAGAACTAAAAAATGAGTACGACAAAAGTACTAGCACAGTTAGGAAAGTTGGTTCCTAAAAATTCGGCCCTGTTCCTGTGTGACATGCAGGAGAAATTCCGTCCCTCTATCAAATACTTCAATGAAATAGTTTTCAATTCGAACCGGCTTCTTCAAGCTGCGAGGATGCTGGATATTCCAGTGTTTTGCACTGAGCAGTATCCAAAGGGTATGAAAAATGCAACACCGAGATCGGGATCCGGCCGGAATCGGTGGCTAAAAATAGTAATTTACCTGCATCTCTATCTAGTGCACAATTCATTTTATTTTATTTATAGGCTTGGGGCCCACCGTCAAAGAACTGGAAATAGAAGCAGCTGGCGTCACTCCAATAGACAAAACATTATTTTCCATGTGCTTAGAGCCAATTTTGAAGGGCCTGAAGGAAAAACCGGAGGTAAATTCTATCATCCTTTGTGGAATTGAAGCTCATGTTTGCATCCAACAGACTGCTATAGATCTCAAGTCGTCTGGGTACGAAGTGTTTGTAATTGCTGATGCCTGTAGTTCTCGTGGACATGTTGAAAGGTAGGTTTGCTAATAACTTCAAATCTTTTAGTACCTTCGGTTTGGATTTTTTACATTCAATGTACATACCTACCTGCTTGCAATTATCCGAAGGGTAGATAGTAGTAAATTGTTGAAATGATCATTAGTGAAAGATCTTTTGTTTTCAATTGCAGAAAATATGCCTTCAGCTTACTGAAGCAAAACGGATGCTGGTTAACTACGACGGAAAGCGCAATATTATCGCTGGCAGGTGGTTCCTCATCACCCGCAATTCAAAGAAATCCAAGCTTTAATTAAGAAAGAAGGACCTGACACGGGGCTAATTTCCATTTCAAAGATATAAAATAAAACGTGGCTTTTATTTTCATACAGCTAAACAATTATAGTAAATACTTTAAATACGTTTACAACATTGTATAATTGAACGTATTACAAATATACATAGTAATAAAATTAGGAAAGCGGAGTTCACGAATGTACTTATTATGTGATATAACTTATACGCGTAGCGTATAAAATTTTTAACAAATGCAACACGGGTGGTGTCATTTCACTTCTATCAATCATCCAGTATGCAATTTATAACTACAGTAAAAATGGTTACACTTCGCATAGTTCGCACTTCCAAACTACTTATTCTATTCTAGTAAATTCTGTAAAAATAGACTGATTCTGTGATATATTGATTGTTGATTTGTTAAGGCTATTGATAATTCTTCACGAAAGAATCATCAATTTTGAAAGCTATTTTTGGTTTGTTTCTTGCACATGATGTATATTGAACTGTTCTTGAATTTAAAAAACACACGAATAAACATCAGTATGCAATTTATAACTACAGTAAAAATGGTTACACTTCGCACAGTTCGCACTTCCAAACTACTTATTCTATTCTAGTAAATTCTGTAAAAATAGACTGATTCTGTGATATATTGATTGTTGATTTGTTAAGGCTATTGATAATTCTTCACGAAAGAATCATGAATTTTGAAAGCTATTTTTGGTTTGTTTCTTGCACATGATGCATATTGAACTGTTCTTGAATTTAAAAAAAACACGAATAAACATACTTTCCTTAATTTTGTTCTAATTCATCCAAATGACTCTCTTAAAACAATAATTGGTCAATAGAACTGGGATAACAAAATCGGCATTTTAACAGATGCGCTGAATTCCTGTAAAAATTTCCCAGTGTGTGTAGCGTCATCATCATCANTTTAACAGATGCGCTGAATTCCTGTAAAAATTTCCCAGTGTGTGTAGCGTCATCATCATCATAAACGGGGTCCTTGGATTATGAACCACCTGCAAATGTCTGACCTCGATACTCCAACTCACAATCAGTTAATGTTTCATTCCTCGTGTTACCGTAAGTCTATGAATAATCACCGCATAGACCTGAAACTGTTTCCAAGCCTGGCAAATCGGTCCGGGTCAAGTAATGTGGACGACCAGCAGTCAAATGGAAAATGTTCGATATGTTTTCCAAATTCACGCTTCCTCATCTTCAATAGCGCCTTTTCTGATATCTGATGTCATGCAATTAAATACATAACTAAGCTGCTTTAAATAGTTAGATCCTTAGGAGGACGATAATATTTTATCTTTACCTTCAAAGGTGTTGAACTTAATAGAATGAAAGTTCTTAATTTCATCCGGCTGAATACTACTATCATGCTTCGGTCAGTGACGCTTTTGCTACCGTTTAGTCCCAGGGTAATTTTTTTCAAAGCTGTAAAAATTAATTATTATTTCATTATTACATCAGCTCAGTCGTTATATACGATGCCAAACCAAAATTGTTAAAGATAACTGATAAGTCACTCACTTGGAGTTAGATTAAGGAATTTGGGCGCATCCTCATCGTCTCCAATAAAACTTCCATCGTTTAATGCTGGACAATTTTCGATACGTAGCTCCTCAAGGCGTAATTTCCACAATGGTAGTAAGCGTTTGTTCAATACTGACTCTGAATCGTCTCGAAACCACGAAACGATTTCTAGGCGGTTTAATTTGCTAAATTTGGCAGCTAAACGTCCTTCAGAAAGAAAGTAAGGGGTTGATGGGCAGTCTATTTTAATATATTTAACACTGCTGCGTTCAAATACACCACGAAGGCCGTACAAATCTTCCTGGAGTGATTGCCAGCACTTGACAATTTCTGGTTTGGGTTTCACTTGAACAGAATCCTTAATCTTTATCACGCGTAACTTGGGCCAAAACACATTCTTATAACCTTTCCCTAACGTTACAAAGTCAGTTGCAGATGGTATTACATCCACAGTAATTTTCTCCAAATTTTGAAGGGGTGCATTTTCCACGAACGGACGATAGTTAATGAGAGATATCACATTTTCACAAAATTTTAGTTTATCATCAGAGATATCGTCATCTTCATCAAATACTTGCTGCACTACCAGGGCATTAATGTTTGTCAATTTAATCTCACGCGTGTAGCACTTGCGCAAAAGGTCAACAAAACGATTCAAACAATATGAATCAGGATTGTTAAAATGCTTCATATCCAAGTACTCAATGGCGACCCCTCCAAGCCGTTGTCTCGTCTCAATATATTCCAGTAATGGAGTAAACAATCCAGCCTTTGACTTCGTCCCAATATTGTTACATCTTTGTTCATTAATTCGAGGAAAACGAAAATAAAGCAAACTCTGGCAGTCATGTAGCATACTCCAGGTAAGATCCCAGGACTTGGGGCGTAGAAGAACATTGTCCTGAGGAATATCTACTTCATAGTTTAGTTTTAAGACTTGTAGGTTGGTTAAAGTTGGAGGACAAGGAAACGGGGGAGCATCGTCTGCTGGTTGCGAATTATTCACCATCACTAAATTGTTTAGTGTTAACTTTTCCAAGTTGTGGAGGGACAGAAACAGCATGGATTCATGTTGATTTTGAAACATAAAAAACTTGCTTAAACTCAAGTTTTTTATTCGAAAACAGATGGTCTCTCTAAAATGATCAAAGCCGTTTTTCTCATAAAATTCGGTACTGTTAACTTCAAAACCATACGATGTTATTGGCAAGGACAGCCGACATGCGGTTTCAAATGTTCTTAACCCCTCTCCAGTTACTACTAACTGAAAGTTCTTCCAAGACTCTTCTTCATGTAAGTTGATTGTTTTTTCGTTCAGTCCATTTATTGGTTGCTTTACAAACTCTTCGTAAGCTTAGCTGTGTTAATGGATCCAGATAATGCAGCAATCTCGTTACAACCTATATATTACAGTGCATCTTAGTACACGCGAATATAGAACACGACTTGGCGAATAATGTACTTAATTGCAATACTTAATTT
This sequence comes from Dicranocentrus wangi, assembly GCA_036850665.1. NCBI lineage: Eukaryota > Metazoa > Arthropoda > Collembola > Entomobryomorpha > Entomobryidae > Dicranocentrus > Dicranocentrus wangi. The sequence continues at coordinate 16,413 of JAANSN010002986.1, read as the reverse complement.
ACAAACAGAAATGTACCTTCTCTGGTAAATTAATGAACGCAGATGCGATTTGCTTCTTCTTAGGCGATACAGCTGGAGCTGAACCACTATGGCTAGTTGCGTCTATGCGCTCCTCATCTGAATTAGCAACTTCGAATGTACTTGAATGGCTAATTATGGTAACCTGATTTTGTTTCACTTCAATGGATTTTCCAGCTTTACTGGTGCTTGGACCACATGAACGACTATGAATTTCTGAAGAGTCTGCTTGATCTTGATCACTAGGTTTAAACCTTTTGCTAGATGAGCTTGTTTCAATTTCTGGTTCCTTGAGTTTTGTGATCAGCTCCTTCACTTGCAAACGAGCACCCTCTGAAACCCGTTTACGTGCAGTAGGCCGTTGAGATTTCGGCGTGGCGACTTCCGGTTTGTGTTGTCCTACATCTGCTTTAGGTGAGGTTGAAGGTTGTTCTTGCTGACGCTGTACCGGGGGTGTTTCAAAGTCTAATGGTGATGACTGGGGGATTTTCATGAGAATCAAGGAATGGAATGGAGCGTCTAAATCACAGTCTCTCAACAGCTAAAATAAAAATAATTTAATTTGAAATGAGTTAATGAGAACAAAAACAATACGCATAAAATAAAATATTGTTACGAGTTTTTAGCGTGTTTCTCCATTTAGCTTACCATATCGTTAGTTGCATTTTCAGGCCATCCACTCCATTCTTGTAACGTCATGTCTATACTGCTAAGCTGACCTAATTTAAATTTAACATCTGCAACAGTTTCCAAACCATTAAACGGCAACTCATATGATTCATTATGCTCTACGTCGGTGACATTGAGTTGAAAAGTTTGACCTTCCAGTCTGTAAACAAATACATAAGTAAAGCCCTTTCTAAGTGCTTTTCTAAACATCTCAAAATCCAATGACAAGTAGCATTGCATCAAGGAAGATCGTTTTTATTGCTAAAGCTAGCTGCTTCATATTACAATCTTCCTTGTTTTGGCAATGCATAATAATTATGAATGAATGGAATACACACACATGATAATGTCGCAAAATTACCTTTCCTGATTTGCAGGCACCGATCTAGATGAATGAGCGACCTCACTACTTGGCATACCTTCCTCTTGTTCCATTACAGCTACATTGAGATTCACGTCCATCGGTAAGTTTAATGTTTTAAATTGAACATTTGGATTGTCTGGTTCCAAGTCAGGCCACCCGAATATAAACTGTTTACGAATCGGTATTCCCAAGTCCCTTTCAATGTACTTTTGCAAGGTCTGAATTTTGTCATTGCGGTTCAGGGCAAACGTTTTTCTTTGGTCATCATACTCAACAGTAATCATCACTACAACATCTGCATCCTCCTGAACCTGATTCTGACTTGACTGACTTTGATGGTTACGGCCACTGCGCCTGGGACTGGGCATCGTTTCTGATGACATAAAAGTAACAGGCATAATATATAAATGAAAAACGTAAATTATCAATCGCCCACCAAACAGCTTCACTCACTGATGGTGGCTTGGCCTTGGGACGGCTTCCTAAAGTGGCACTATACTCAACACATAATGCCAATGCCTGTCACCCGTCATTTCTATTTCACTAATACTGCTTCAAACAGTTTTTACCTGAGTCAGTGAGTCTAACCGATTCCTGGGACGCTCCCATCCTGAAAACTTGTTGATTGCCGATGTAATTACTCCGTTAGTTGTACACTTATCTCATCTCGCTCGATCATCCCCCTTGCAATGTCAATTTTTGAATTTCACACACTCATGATATATATTATTTCGATCACCCACCTGCCTACACCAGGACAGTGCTCCGTTTCGTTCAATAGGTTCAATAATATATGATTTACTTTTATTCACCGATTCGAGTTTTACATATTTACACTTGTTCCCATATCCCAAGTTCCAAAATTCGGCACGGACCGGTGAAACTGTGCGAGCCGGTAGCCGGTGCGGTGCTGTTCACGTCTGCGTCTTTCAGTCGTCAGTTGAGAGAACTCGAACTCGAACTCCTCGTTTGTACAATATTTTGTTACACAAATACAAACAAACACAGAAAAACGCTATCCGCAATATCCGCATTCAGCAATGTAAATACATAATAGTAAGTATGCACAGCGTGGCATTCGTGTACAAGTATTACTACTGCACATGCAATGGTGATGATGATGATGGAACCCCTGTAACATGTGCGGTGCGGTATACGTACGTATAGTACGTACTTGTTATACTTACCTACTTTACTACAGTTACTACTATGCCGGGTGGTCGGTCGCCTTTCTTCTTTCTTGTTACAATTGAGCCTCTCAAAACCACCAACCAAATTCATCATTAGTATTAGCGTTGTTGTATTCATTGATTCAGTAGTCAGGACTTACTTGCTGTGCGTGAGCTACAACTTTTGTCAACTAACTTCTTGCACTATCTGTACTTTTAAAACAATCTAGCGTTCCTGCTTTCTCAGCGTAATATGCGCAATGTATCTATCTAATGGCTGAGATATATGTAGGTATATGTTTGCAATTTGCATTCACACATCATCGCAATGTTACTTTAATAATTTAAGGATGTTAGTTACCATTCCCATATAATGTTTGGCAAACCAATAGGATGACGAGGTGAGAGGATGTGATGTTTTACACACTTGAAACTCGAGTTCTTCACGTTCTGGGTGTCACTGTCTTTTTTAAACCTATAGACAACCTATATAGATTTTGAAACTACAATAAGAACAAAGACAATTTGCAGCCGTTGTATTCAATTTATAGCTTGAATGGCTGGTCAGTCAGTGTAATAGGTTATGTAATGTTATTTGTTTTGACGGGATCCTTAATCCTTTCACGAAAGTCATTCCATAGTCCAACCTGGAATGGAATAGTAATCTTTTAAGCTTGGAAACGCTAACAGAAAGTTATTTCCAAAGTTTCCAGATTCTGACGAGGTCCGATATTTCCATATCCGTTCAGCAAAATCTTAAGCAAAAGCTAGAATTGTGGACACACACCATGACACCATTGACAAATACTATATCAATTGCCCATGGATGTATGCATAACATATATTTGATTTAGACGCAGCATGTCTTCAGTAAAAATGCAGATTGGCAAATATAGTAGGTATTTGTCAATTGACACACACAATCAAACCACAAACGTCATAATATTTATTGCCACGCCACACGGACAACAAAAGCTCATCTCCAACGATGTCTTCGACGTAAATCCTGCACTTTCGCATAATTGGCGTGCTTGTATGCTTTAGAGATAATACACCAGGGTTTATTTCGAGGCAAACAACTCTTACTCGTTTTAAATATGCCATATCTTAAACGTTAAACCACCGTGTAGTGTAGATGAAGCAAACGCTGTTTGCTTTCACAGTTACCAATTTTTCCACAATACGGAGCTGGGAAATGGCTATGCGATGGAAATGGAATTTTATATTTCTTACGCTATGCATTCCTTTTCCCATAACAGACAGGAATTGGAAAATAAAAAATAAAATAAATACATGTCAAAATTGTTTCAAAAGGACCATGGACGGATACGGATGATTTGCGTTTTGCATTACAATTATTTTTCGTGATTATTTCGAAACTGAAGGGGGGCGGGGGTAGTTTTTTTACTCGACGGATTCGGCGTATAAGTGTCGAAACACATCTATTTACATACCGACTTTCAGCTAAATCGTATGTAAATATTTTGCCTCAGGATTTTAAATAAAATATGATTCTTCGTTTTGTTTCGCCAAGGGTTAGGTTTATTGAGCTAAGCTATGTTGTAGAATACGCTATTATGTTATCGTACAATTTCGTGATAATAGGTATGCCAGTTTCATGCTCAAAGGATGAAACTGAGATACACACATAAAGATCACAATTATCATGGCCAATGCGTGTTTGCGAGACTCATCTCAATCCTACGTATTCCAAAGGTACAAAAATGTTATTCATTGAGCAACATGTCAATGTCAGGAATCTCCCTAATATCTCTAACCTGAAACTGCCCACACAACTTTTCGTTTTTTAATGAAAATACCGATAACAAACCTATCTAAATAAATAAAGAAACAACAACAAGATACAATACAATGAGTGTAGAGTAGAGGATACTGAAACATGCGGGGCTAATGGAGTAGACTATCCATATAGCATCACAGTGTGCTGACGGATACGCATTTCTAATTTTATTTAGGTAACATTTAAGTAAGTTTAACTTGATGCTGTTTAACGAGCTTTGAACTGGAAAACAACTGCCAGCTAGTATAGTTTCAAAATAATTCCAGCGTTCCAGCAGCGCTCAGTTTTAGTCTTTCCCTACATACCAAACCACAAAAATGCTGATTTTCGTGTGTCTGGGATCGCTCGTGATTATTTTACTTTTAATATCATTCATAAAGGAAAATGTATTCAGAAAGAATCTTCTACCAGGTAAGTTTTCTATCGTCTAGTTCTGAGAATATTGGAATGCTATAAAATTCAATGGTTCAGTTGTTCTCAAAATAATAATAATCCAATAGGTCCTTACCGCTTTCCTCTGGTTGGAAGTTTGATCCAAATCAACAAGATTAATTCAACAGCACCTTACCTTGCATTTGATGAGATGAAGAAGGAGTATGGGGACATTTTGGCATTACAGTTGGGCTCACTTTTTGCGGGTAACATCTGCCACATTTGTAAAATTCCTTATTTCGGGTAAACTGACATCATAACGCAAAGGTGAAACCATAATTTAGTGGTTCTGGGGTCGTATGACGTAATGCAAGAATACCTGACAAAAGCGGAATGGAGTGGCAGAATGTTTAATGAATGGATTGCAGAAAGATCTTTCCACAAGGAGCTGGGTGCGCCGGTTAAATCAACGCCAAAAATGTCTAAAAACAAAAATATTGAAAGTTAATTCTATTACATTCTCATTGCAGGAATAATTTTTGCTAAACAACCTGGACCGTGGCAGGAGGTTCGTAGGTTTACAATTCGAGCATTGAAAGACTATGGATTTGGAAAAAAGAATACAATGGAATCTATAATACATAGCGAATTGACAGATATTATGGATAATTTGAAAACCGACATTACTGCAACTAATGGAATACATTCGTTTCAATCTTATTTCACTACATCTGTTCTTAACGTATTATGCAGTATGTTAGTGGGGAAGAGGTATGAGTACACAGATCAGAAGCTGCTACAACTTGTACGGATATTTAGGACTTTAGCAGAATCTGGAAACTTTGGAAATAACTTTCTGTTAGCCTATCCCAACCTAAAAGATTACTTTCCAGATTGGACTGGAATGACGATGCAAAGGAAGTCCTACGTTGACGTGCACGATTTCATGAGGGTAGGGTAGGGTAAACGGAAACTTTGCAAATGATTCAGTTGATAATGCAAGGTTGGTTTAGCTGTATGAGAATTTATCATTGCAGGAAATTATACAAGAACGCAGGAAGATCGGGATTTACAAAACAAACCCTGAGAACGTTATCGATGAGTTTTTGCGTCAAATAGATATAAATAGTGGAGAATTGAATACGGTTTACACAGGTTACATGCAGTTTATTTGTTTATTTTGGGTCATTCTTGCAATTCAATGGTGAATATTTTTGTTAATGCATAGACGAACAACTAAATGCCGTCATGTTCGATCTATATCTTGCTGGGTCAGAAACTTCAAGCCACACTCTATCGTGGGCAATTCTGTTAATGATCCTTCATCCTCAAGTTCAGAAAAAAGTTCAAGATGAAATTGATACGGTAATTCCAAGAGGTAGTCTTCCAAAGCAGGAACATGAATCCAAGTAAGTATCTGAAGTAGTAGATGAAACTCTAATGATTCCATTATTGTCATTTATCAGATTGCATGTCATTGACTTTTGTTAAGGTTGCACTATGTGCGTGCGACTATTATGGAAGTGCATCGTGTGGGTACGGTGCTTCCTTTAATACCATTGAGAGAAACCTTACAAGATACAATTTGCAACAAATATTTCATTCCGAAGGCAAGTTAAGTCATAATCTTCATTAACCCCGGTTGCATCTTCACCCCTTCCGTCTGAAAACGTTGATTGAGCATAATATCTACGAAACTGGTTTTTAGGGAACATTAGTGATACCAAATATGTATTCGGTTTTCCACGACAAGGAACATTGGAAGGACCCTGACGTTTTTCGACCTGATCGATTTATTGATGAGGAAGGCAAATTTCAACCTGATGATTGGATGAAACCTTTTGGGTTTGGTATGAGTACTCTTGCACATAAGTGGCTGCGTAAAATCTTATCCAAGTTGATTGGATCAGAGTATATTATTTAGACACTAATGGAATGATGAAAATGTTAATGTGCGTTGTTTATACTTTTGAATTTCTAGGTCGCCGAATCTGTTTAGGCGAAAACCTAGCCTCAATGAGTCTCTTCTATTACTTTACGTCCATTATGCAGCAATTTACATTGAGTCAAGTTCCAGGGGAGCCTGCTCCAACTCTTGAACCGATTATTGGATTTACTAATGGTCCACATCCTTTTAAGGCGCTAGTTGAAGTTCGTTTTTGAAATCAGAGCATTCGTTTAATTCTAGACTAACGCAATGATGTACAAAATTTCTTGTGAAATCTTTTCAACTATATCCCAAATAAACCAAGAAACAAACTGATAATAAGTTTCCGCATTACTCGATTGAAATATTAGTCAGTTTAGCTAGTGCAAACGGTAGTCATCATACTCATAATCATGTAAAACAAATCATAATACAAGGGAAAATTATTATGTATGGAGAACGTTCATCGCATAATGAAATATGATTTCTTATGTAGGAAATATTGTAATATAGATATGGGCATGGTGCGATGGTGCCTCTTGTATTTGTACACATATTTTATTGGAAATTATCATATGAGATAGCAATAAGTTCGCAAGCAGGTACACATTACACAAGCATCTTACTCGTTATACTACGTACAGAAATTGTATAGTTTCAGACCGTCCCAATTTGGTTTTACAGAAAATATTGAAATGTAAATCTTTGCTTACTGTTAAAAAATATTTTCATCAAGTTAAAAAATTAGTATATATGTAAAAGTATTTTAAACAATATTCATGTACGACCGATTCTTTTTTCTTTTCATTCCGGACATTGATACGTAAAAAATCAAAGCACATTATGGTACTTAAATGTTCACTCAAACAGAGCTAACGAAGACTAACCTCCAATTTCAGTGAGCTTTAACTTTGCTAACGTCTTTCCGACATTCTCATTTGAACTAATTCATTTTAATTGATTTACAAGTTACAAGAGAAACAAGCTGTTTCGTTGGAGTTGGAAGTACGTGATTGTAATACACAAATCTATTGTTTTCGCTATATGTTATTCTTATCCTTAATTGTGAGATAATATGTTAAGTAACTAACCCGATTCCCATTCTTCGCGTGACGTTTAACAATAGGAATCAAATGCAAAGCTTCGTCAACCAAAAACATTTGGCTGATTTACAAGCTGTTATCCATGTCATCGTCAGCTCCAGTCACTCCGTTATTAGAGAAGCCACTGTTTTGCGAAGCATTAGTAATTAACATTGAGAACTTTCGTTGTATGAGAGAAAGCGCTTGTTTCGCTTCCCGTACAACAAGACAATCCCGAGTCTGGAGAGTAGAGCACGATGAGTGATAGCGATAGAGGACAGTTTTGCTAAGCCGGTTGAATGGTGCTCGGAAAGATGCTCTTTGTTCATCCGTGGCGCTAGTGAGAATCATGCAAACGATATTTTCCATTTGAATGGTTACCTCTTCGAGATTACTGGGGAAGGATTCTGATTCATTGCCACATCGAAGAAACCTCCACAGGGGGACACTTTCCTCCAACTGGTCGTCGGAAATGTTGTTGTCACCTAAAATGGTCGTTTGTCTGTCTAGAGCCATAAGATGAAGGTGAGCTGACAGGAAAATGCCGGTTTGATACGACTGCTTCATAGTTTCGCCTTCCTGCGTTAATACATTGTTAAGATATTCAATACATTTATATGCCAATGGTTGTCACATGTCGTATATCTGACAAAATCTCACATTCATGTTATCCAGCGGCGGTGTTCCGGGCAAAGAATCCAGGGAAATTCCGTTGCAGTCTGGTAAGCTCTGTTGATACAATATATTTTCATTTTTAACATTTCGCAATTAGAAATTATACTGCACTAATAGTTAACTTTAAAGTTTCAAACTTGTACTTTTGATTCCTATTTGACTTACAGGGTCAGCAGATTCGAGAAGTTGCAATTTACTCATTGCTACGCTCACCGCAGTTAGCATGGATTGGTAAAAGTCGAGGCGAGAATTTGCTGTAGTAACTTCAGTTTGACTAGCAGTTGTTGCCGCAGTTGAAGAAACTGGTTGCGCTGGGCGTATTTCACATGGATTCGCAATCCTCCCAAAAAACGTGAAATGTGTTACCGCTGTACGAGTTACAGTCCCAGGATTGTTTGTTGGACGACATTCAGTCTGAGTGACCAAGAATGTACTAATGCCTGCTACAGAGAATACAGATTAATATGCAACATTTTATAGCCTCAGTTTACATGCAAATCTTATTTTTCGTACCCAATGCCAATAAAACACCCTGGATCTTCAACATGATGACAATAATCTCTTTAATTTTAATAGTGTTTATCAATACTGACAGCTTTTTCAAAGCTTCAAAATATATACTATCGGAATGGGTGTTCCGTGTAATGTATTACAGCTTGAAGGCAAAACTTTAAAACGCTGCGGTATCTGTAGAACGTTAGTTGAGTAGTGAGTGTTTTGACTTACGACCGTGAAAGCCAAGTAGACTGTGGTGTTGGGTAAATCTGGCAGGATCGTATTTATACTGCTTTCCTCCCTCCCTGCTTTCCGGCTTGGCATTGCGAAACAGGCGAAACCATAGCTTTCCCCGAATCACTAGCCTTCACGTGCAAGCTTGACTCTTTACTTTTACGACTAACTGTGTCTGAAAAAATATTATTCGTTATTCTACGCACATCACATCCCAACTCTACAATCTACAAAATCTGCACAATCTTTTGAAATGTTTTTGAGTGATGGGTAAAAGCCAATTAGGTACTTCCTATAGTCACACATACCCAATACCCACAAAATCTTTTTTCAATACCTTTAAGTACTTAGAATAGCATTTTGAAAGGAAAGGGAGCACTTTTGCGTAATTATTGAAGCGCATTTTACCGTAAACGTCAACACTGCAGTAGAATTTTACTAGAACTTGCACCTTTATTAAAATTGACATTTATGAGTTTGCTGAATGCGTATAATTACGAAGCACATTACGTAGATTTACTCGTTACGATCACTTAAATGAACTCGAAACTCGACCATTTGATGCTTCTTTGGGAAAACCAGTAAAGCTGAAGCCGACAAGGATAGAAGATGAGGACTTTGTGCGGATAAAAGCTTTCACAAAATACTTGGAATCATAGTCACGCGTCGCGTATATTTCCAGTTCGATCACTGACATGCCTCGATAGGCACGTCTCGACACATGACAGTGTTATCTTGTGAAGAAGAGGTCTCAGTCCTGATAACTTCTCGGATTTTGAAATCCTCCCACCTACAAGTAATAAATAAATTCCAGAAAAGTAAAGAAACCTTATACATACTAATTCCAATTTTTATTATATAAAGGCAGTTAATTAGGTAACATGAAATGAAAGCCCATAAATCATGATGAATATGATGATCAACGTGCTTTTACAATGATAAACCAAACTTTCATTAACCACAAGCACAACCAAAAATCATGCATCTTTTCATTTCGCCTATTCCTTTCCTTGAAGCATAAATAGTATGGTAACAGTGAGCATATCTCGCCGGTTTAGTATATTGATATTAGACGGCTTACAGCTTTCTAATTGTAAGCTTAAGAAAGCCTAGAAGACTTTGCTACTTTCTTTGTTGATGCAGAATATTACGGTGGTATTCTTTATCGTAGCAGGTTTAATTTGACAACTGAGCATCTTTTGATTTACAATTACATAGCGTGGTGTTATTTAATACTCTACCCTAAAACGACAGGCATCTATGTTATATGTAACATGCATTCTACGGGATAACATACATAGGTGCATATATATCCCACCTTCAAATTATGACTTGGCCTAACGACGTACTCCTGCGTGGTACCCAACCCAACATTTCACATTATGGTCTTGGCCAATGTCATGCAATGCACCTATATGAAGTAACATAAACTAATATTAGGATAACATATATGTGCAACGGGCAGAAAATAGGAAGTTAAGCTGGTTATGCATGCATTACTATTAGTTGCAACTTTGCTGAAAATAAAAAGCAAAATCGGGTATTAGCGATTGTGAACCATTCCCGAAATCAACGCTTGGGTATCACAAAGATAACGTAATACGTTGCATGAACGCCAGTATCATGTTATTTAAAGCATTAGGTAGTTGAGAATGGTTACATTCCATATTGCAAAATGATGCAGCACACTCCCTGTTTTAGTAAGACGTAACATTTTTATGTGTTATGTAACACAAAACATAATTAAATACTCAAATACATATATTTTATTCACTATATAAAGGAGCTTAGGTTGATGGTAAATATGTTGTGGAGTTCATTACTGCATCATGCGTCAAAATACAATTGGTGGAGTTAGTTAACTTTTAACAATGAATAGTCTCATTTAGCGTTCTCCTTGCCCATAATATCATTATGACTTGAAGGTAAGCGTATACGGAGTCCGCTAAATAGCGTAATCTAACGTCCAGAGCCACCACACATGGGACTTATGTGTGGAACGGGAACGATCATTCTTTTTTATTTAAATATCTATATCAAAGGAGTGTCTCTCACAAAACGTGCTCGAGAAACATGCTTTCGTGTAAAATGTCATAATTTGAGTCAGTGGGATGAAAGTAATCAGCAAATGTATATGGAGAACAAATATATATGGAGAATAGTTTCAGGGATACACGATGTACTATACTATAATGTCCTTTGTGACGATGTAATGAAAATGAAAATGTAAAGGCTAGCAAAGACACGTGAGAGTTGTACATTTGTAGGAATAAAAACCAGACGAAGGAAAAAGTTTGGTCATATAGTTAATTTTACGCAACTCGTGACTTGTCTGTGCTCTCGGGATTCCACAGAACAGATGTATTCTAACTAATTCCGATGTGCGTAAGTAAACCAATCAGAATTAACATTGCAAATGTGCAGTATGTGGGTGAGTTATAAACAGAGACGAACCGTAGTTTCGCAATCAGCAACCGTAATACAGTACCTAAATACTCTGAATGAAATTAAGATGGAGGAGAGGGTGGCAAAATTACGTTTATAATGCAATTCTCAAATGCATTAATAAACATATGAGACGGAAATTCTTCAGGGACATAATTATTTCTGAAGATTTAAATTATAAAATTACAGTCGAAGAATTGAATCTTTTCAAATACTGCTCCTGTTTAGTTACAAAGCCTAACTGGAAAGAAAAAAAATTTAATTCACATGTTTGTAAAACGGGTAACAACGAAAAATTCACAGAGTTGATATAAAACAATGATTTAAAGATAAAATATGTATGGTGTATGTAATGTTATGCGCCAGAGTCTGAATTTGAATGCGCATTTGGCGATTAATTAATTTTATTAGCAGATTAAATCATTTTAAGGAACGTTGATATTGATAATGCAGACTGGTTGTAAATGTTCCTGTTCTTCTATCTTCCTCCCTCGCTCTGGGAAAAAATCGCTGAATTTGGGGTATAAATATCCAGGAACGATTAACAACAAAAAACAATCACTACGTGCATATCAAATTATCATTTCATTTCAACAAACCTTCCTCTATCATCTTCCGTATTTTTTACTTAAACAATCTTCGTTCAGATGTTATGTCACTGATTTGTGGGTTCCATTAAAATTGAGTAGGGGCATTATGAATATGAGCAATTTTGTGGGTGCAACCTTGCATTCTTATGGTTTTTCATGAGGGTTCCTGTTGTGGGGAGCCTTGAAGGAAATTTCGGAATGCTGCAATTTTGCGTTTATCTGAAAAAATTTCAAAAAATGTGACTTAAATTAAATAACATCGATACAGCAACTTCGAAAGTACCAGAATTTGCTCGATTGCGTGACAGCTTTGCAATATTAGCGCGCAGCGTTGAGGCGTAAGACATATTTCAACTAATTATCCGTTAGTGATTAGTTTATAGATGCATTATTGTTGACATCTGCATTAGGTAAATATCCAAAAACTGCATCTTTTTTACAATGCTTTTTGAAGTTTCAGTAAAAGTCAATGGTAGAGCAGGTTTAATAACGGAATTTATTGTGGTGCTTATCTAAATATACCAAAGCAAGCTTTAGGGACTTTGTTTTTTTTCAATGAAAAATGTCGAACGAACAATAACAAATACCTAACCACATCAATTAGAATTGAACTGTATGGTATACCGTTAAAAATCATACAGCGGGCATGACAGGATGAGTGTCGAATGTTACCGGCTTCATGTTGTAATTTGTAATGAATGAGTCATACATACCTGGGTGGGGTGAAAACGCATGCGCTTTCGAATGGAGTTAAATAGCTTTTGCACATCACAAAATGTGTACAATTTTTTTTATATATTTCGCATTTTCGTATACCGGCAAATCATAACAAAACCCATCTTTAAAAACATCAGAATCAGAATGCGAGAGGGGGGTCGTATTTTTAGGTACGTGCAACCGTATAAAAGTCATAAGTCTATAAGCTAATTTTATTTCAGACAAACACGTAATAATATTTCCACTTACCCAACTTTTGCTGCAAAAGTTTAGTCGCTACTATTCATAAGTAGGAAACATAATTTAATTACAAATGGCTAAACATTTACACAACTGCATAATACACGTACGTATAATATTGGAAATGGACAAAGAACCATACTATTCACACAAAACTTAGTTGGATTCTCCGGCGTCCTTACCACAGTAAGTAAACTCAGAAACACTTTCGCTGACAGCGAGATTGAGGGACTGAATCAAGGAATGGAAATACACAGAATTGCCGAGTCTCATGATTTCCGTACACGTTTCACTTTTTTTTTCTTATTCAGAGTTATTCAGCAATAAAGACAGATTTGAGGACAGCAGCAAGAGAATGTATCATCCTTCCCGTGTGACATCTACCTTGTTGTTGCTCACTCACTTTGGCTTGCTGTCTATACCCATCAAAATACTTTTGAACGAGAATACAAGATGTATCTGGAGATGGTAAATGTTACAAAAGTTTGTTTGTCGTTTTCAGTAAAACTTTTTGGTAACGTGGATCAGCATCGAGTTTGATTCAAACAAAGCATTCCCAAAATTCATTAATCTTAAGTGAATGATGCGATTTAAATGGCTAAAAGTAACAAGCATGAATCTGTGACACTGAAATTATCTTGGATAAGTATGGTTTACAAGATATTGAAAAAATATTTGTTCATGCCAAACCAACGTTCACTTTTCTACTCAAAATTACATCGTCGATAAGCAAATCAGCGTTTTTTCGTGTCAATTCAATTCGTGTTGTTTCAATCAATGCAGAACACACAATATTTGACTTGAGGTGTCACTGTGTCTCCGAACCGCACCGTACCTTAGAAGTATTCCATCCAATTCCACCTAATTGAATCGAACCTTTCCTTTTTCTCAAAATACCTACAAATCCAACTGAGTGAACCTATGAATATGATTTATAAACAATTCTATCGAACCGTACAGTAACCGTACATTTTCCAGAATCATACGTTATATTGATGAATATTGCGGTTTCATACATTTCGGGTCATTCATATTGCATGCAATTTCCCACTTTTGGATCATTTAATGTAAGGTAAATATAGCATACCTAGTGTTGACGACAAAATCTTGATCGAACGGTACCTCTGGGGGTGGAAATAGTTGGCACTGCCGAATCGAACCGTAGTCGGACATTGTACGGTTCGATGTTTGTTTTCGGTTCAGCAAATAAATCGCACCTAAAAGTTACATGGTCAATGATGTAGAAAAATAAAAGGTTGACGGGTTTGTAAACATGAACATGCGCCAATCTTGTATAAAATTGATTTGATAAGTATGGGTTCGACATTTTAAGTTTATAATGCGTTTAAAAAGTGAGTTCCGCACTAATATTTTTAAATTGCTGATTAATTTAATTCTTAGTAAAGTCTTATTTGAGTTTCTCATTTATTTCAGTCATTGGATTATGCATGTATTTACCCCACGTTTATAAATCCATGTACCTAAAACCTAAACGCGTACCTACCTACTTTCCTTATCGAAAGTAAATATTATTTTTTATCTTGGCGTGCCTTCGAACTCACAACTCGCAACCCCAGCCTCATGGAACTACAGTTGTGCTAATTTTTCAACCAATCAGGTTTTACGTTTCAGCTATGCTTTCTGAAGTTTGTTGTCTGACTGAAGTTGTCCCAACTTCTTGTTTGACTGTCCAGCTACTATTAAACTTACAATTAAGTGAAAATTAGAAATTGATTTAACACGTGTTTTACACGACGGCATTTGTTATGTAAACCGAAACAGTGAACGAAGATAAGGATATGTTTAATTATGTAGTAATGCGTAAGTATACAATAAGGCAATACAGAATCATGAGCACACGATAACAGAGTAACATCTGTAAGTCAATATTTGATTGACATGCAATGCATGACACGAAACCTCTTAATTTGGTAAATTAGTACACTCAAATAAGGCATGTACCTTTATGCATGTCTTTACATATTGCCTTGTGTGTGACAACCCTTAGCGGGCCACTATTCACAAGCAGTATGCAAACATTCATTACAAGGAAAGGAGGAAGAGACAACTATGCGGAAAAAAATTTCCGCACAAGTTCGGTTGCATTGAGTCGAATTGAATGTAGAACCACATCATCGTGTCATCAAGCATTCTTATATTAATCGTACTTCGTACTTTATACAATTACATACAATAACTCATTCATTGTAATCAACTGAGGAACCTGAATGAGCCAAGTGGAAAAGACAGCTTTACCGCACGAACAACTAACCATCTTACACATTTTATAAACTCACGATGAAGATGATAGCAAAGAGTAACATTCATAAGGCAATAATTGTGACACAACATATACTACATATATGCAAATTACTGAAGAGAATACAAAACTACAAGAAAACTGCAAACCCCATACATACATGCCCAACAGGAGCAAAACGTGCGGTTTCACAGCACACACTGCTCACCACTACCGACTACTATTCCCTACGACAGCGTATCCCTCCAATCTGCAAATTATTTTTATTTTACGAGAGCTAGACTACATGAAAGCATGTTTTGTTGATGCTATCACACACATATGCACACTGAAAACGCAAACAAAACCACTACTCCACACACATAATCCGTATAGAAAAAACTTGCATTTTGTTTCGTCCATTCAAAGTAACTCTGCATTAGCCAAGCAGCCAAGCGAGTTTTGTGATATACCTTAGGAGACATTCTCCCTTTTTGTATCAGTATCTTTTCAGCTGCTCTTGGCAAACGTAGTGTGAAACGCGTCGCCGCTATTCACCCTTTCTACTCTGTGAACTGCACTGCAGTGATAGCCAAGAAAAGAGGAAAAAATGCCTGGACTTTTCATCCATTTGTTATTACCCTAGCTTCCTTGTATAGTCGTCCGCAAAACGACTCCTCCAATCCAACCTTCTTCCAGTTCCAGCAACATTTTTTTTAATTCGGATATATATTATGCATGTGCATGTGTATAGGGAAGCTACAGTGGGGAAGCTATCTGATTCTCTATAAATAACACACACATTCTGTTATCATTTTCCATCGCCCATAAAAATATCCAGAAAAGTAAGGAATCCCCTTTTGATGCAATATCTTCCAGGAATAAACTATTCCTTTTTTACATGACAGCACAACACAGCAGCAACGCATATATAACATGATAAATGCTGGAAGAAAGAGGAACAAGCGAAACAAGTGAACTTGAAGTGAGCGAGTGCAAATAGTTGAATACGAGTGAGCAAAAGCGAGCGACCCATCGCATAACATAACTTTCATACCCAGTCAGTGCTGCTGCTCGTCTTGTCCAAGTTGGAGGAGAGAACTGTGGAGGATTCAACTTTTTACTCCAGCACTAGCAGGAGGAGAACGGATCTCCTCTCAAGAAAGGAAAAGCAGACGTGTGTGGTTTCTCCGTACGTGATATGATACAAAGCACAAGGACTTTGTGATAGATAAAAACTTGAGAAAGAGGTTCGCTTATACGGAAATTTCATACACTCGGCACGGCAGTCAGAATTGGAGAGCGGAGAAAAAAGAAGCGAGTGCAGACGCGTGCATTGCCGTGGAAGAAGGAGAGTCAAACAGAATTTTTTTTTT
>JAANSN010002985.1:0-20847 GCA_036850665.1 Dicranocentrus wangi | reverse complement strand
TCTCTCTCTCTCTCTCTCTGGATATAAAATACTCAGAATTTCAGTCACAAACTTTAGTTTGCAATGTAATGGAGAATGTGGCATGTTAAAACATAATAATATTCGAACGTGCATCCGCATCTGGAGAGAGAATTGTTTAGGGTTTGGTGCAACAACAGAGAAATTTCTATTTTCAATGTTTCTGTTTACTACACACGGAATTTATGTTTTTCATGCTTTCATCTTCCATTCCACTTCACTTATCCGAGATACCCTCTGTCTGGCAGTGGGTACAAGGGAAAGTAAGGTGAAAGTGAAAGTAAGACACACTCTGCCTGCACACTCCACTAGACAGTCAAACCACTAAATTTTTTGAGGCAAACGTGAAGAAGGGTCGAAGTACATTCACATAAAAACGAAATCTTCTCTTTACTCATTGTCAATCGAGAGCACGGAAAACTAGGGCTATTTCTCAGGGAGTCAAAGTAAAAAAGAGAGGTAAAAGTGAAAAAGTGAATGATGACGGGAGAGTACTCTTGTTACGTCACTCACACACACTCCCTGAATCAGTCAGTCAGTTGGTGGAAATTGAAAAGAATAACCGTGTGCCGAGATGTACAATAAGACACTCATGCAGAATTGGATTGTGAATGCATTAGAAATAGCTTTCACGACGAGTATACCCTAGGTTTATTGGTAATATAATATAGCATGGGGTACTTTCGTAACCGTATTTACCGTATACGTAGTTTATCGTTAGATGTGGTTATAATGGACTCGATCCATCTCCAAACCAAAAAGTTACCTAGTGAGTGTTCTACACGTGAAATTTCCTCCAGATATCGGAACCAATAGAAAAAGAATCCAGCACGATGTGTATTATTTACCTTTCCCCAGTTCTTTTCCTGCTCTCTCCTCTTTGCCTAATAGATTTTTGTCCTTTTCTTCATTCCTTTAAAATATGGAGTAGTAGTAGAGGGTTGTTATGAGCGGACCAGCTTGTTGTATCCCTTATGCATTTCCGAGAGAGTAGATTTGTTTCGCTAAAAAATTGTGTAAGGAGAGTAAATAAAACCACAAAGTACGGAAGAGAATAAAAGTATTCGCATCGTTTAACCCGGGCCTCGTTGTACGAGATTCCCCATATACTTTGCTCCACATAGTTCCCATCAGTTTTTTTCCACGTCTTTATTACACGATTTCATTCCTGTTGTGATATCCACTTGAAATCTTCCTCTCCCGAGTTGAGTGAAACTTTTCCCCTAGCTTTATTTTTATCCATTGAGGCACAATAGCGTAGAATGACAGTACTCGTCGGGGTTTCCCCTGTACAATGTAATTATGGTGGTTAGTACATCGACTCATGGGGAAGCCGCCAACATCAGAAACTCAAGTCCGTGCACTTTCTTTTTTTCATCCTTTTTGTTTCTCGTGGCATGCACCCTCTCTAAAATGTGACTAAATTATATTGTGGTACTACTGTCAAACTGGATAGATTGCAGAAACGTCTAGAGCATAGCGAAAGCAAGGCCGATGAGATTATAACAGTTAGTGGGAACGGGAACGTGTCTTCTCTTTCTAGTTTTTCTCTCTTGGTAAACATCACGCAATAACAACCAAAGGGATTGTGGTAGCTATAATTCGCATGAGAACAAGGTAAAGGTAGGAACAAAGCAACCAATATAGCACAGGATCAGAACACCGACGAAAAAATGCCGCATATTGCATTGCACTCGCGGTACTCACTTTATTACATATGGTGATGTTTATATGAAAATGTTTGTTACACTTTAAGACTTTTATAAAACAAAGCACGCACAGGAGTAGAACAACAGGAGAATGACTTTGAAAGACAATGCTCAAAGGCTTTTTGCTCCAGCTCGGTTCATTCATGAGCCACGCAGTTCGGCCTTTTATGTCTGAGTTAAACTTGGAGTTGCTTCCTTCCTTTATACCGTAGTCTATTTTACCTAGGTGGATACTTATGGATACATACAAACGCATATTATAAATTTTATACAAATGTCCTGCTCTAGGTGAACATCGCCCAGGATATCACAACGACTTAACCCTTAACCCTAAAATCTTCCCCGTTTGTTTGTACAATATTCACATCATCGCACGCTAGAAAACATCGTAAAAATTTAAAAGCTGGAATACACTGGGACAACTGGAGCATGGCAATAATGCGAGAAAGCCTAGCTTTTAGGTTTAGGCCACCTCAGCGAGAGTAAAATACCTACTTGCCTTTCCCACACCGAAATGCATCCTTTTCCTTTCCCAGCCCAATAAAACAAAGACACCTCAAGGAAAAGGCACTCACGTAATCGTAACGTACGCACCTAGAAAAAATGGGGCACCTACAGGATCCATCGTCCTTCTCCGTTCGTTACGAAAAGTCACATTTCTTGAGGTGAAGCGTGATGCGGACAGAAAACCTTCTTTTGTAGTTCTACTTACATAAACCAATCCGGTATTACCTACTCCACTGCATTTGTGGGTTTGGGGTTGATTCACCATCCACGCTCCTTTCCCCTAGTTATTCCCAAAGTTCTTGCTAAAAATCATACTAGTATTATGCACGTATGAAGGCAGTAGGTTAAAACGGTATAAAATATTAAAATAATGTAAGCTGCCAGATGAAGTGATGTATTAAGAAATTTGGACATGTTACACGTACCTACTCACCGTGCCTAACTCCTGAGCGCAAACTATGAGCACGACTGGATAACATTAAATACATTATACATACTCGTGTAGTTTACAAGAAATATCAAGGGAGAAAGTCATATGAAATTCTGATGGAAATCTCCGGGGTATGACACCTATATCCCCCATATTCCCAAATTGGAGGCTTGTCTATTGAGTAACTTTTCGCGGACATGAATATAAACACCATAACCCACATCTGTTTGATCATGTCATATCTAAAAGGGTATACATATTATGGGAAAATACTAACCTGAGTGGAAAAATAGGGAGATATTATCCTGGCATAAAATGTGATACATGAGTAAACACCAGCTATGATGCAACTTGGCAGCCACATACACAGTATATGTACGTATATAAACATGATTCCCGAATCTCACTCACTTCCCCTCTGTTACGATGACTGACTTTGACTGTGTACACACTTCAACAGTTTTCCTTCTGTCGACCCATGAAATAACGATGTCGAGATAGGAGAGACACTGAAACTTTTGTACATAAACCGCATCCCTGAAAAGTCCGTCATTTACTGCGTGGTGTGGTGGACTACGACTTTTGGCGTGTGCTTCGTAGCAAACACCAGTAAACTTTTTTTTAGTATCACCGCTGGTATATTAATGTAGATACATGGGGTGAAAATTTATTTAAGTTTTGTAGTTTTCTCTAGCAGTACACCATGAAAATCTGCTGCAGAGCAACGAGGTAGCCTACTAACACATTATTCCTGACAGTTACTTCTCATATATTTTGCAAATGGAGTAGATGGATCATTTAAAAGATGGATGGGCTGATAGAGTTTTTTTTTAGTACCACCGCTGGTATATTAATGTAGATACATGGGGTGAGCTCTCCACGGGCAAAAAAATTATTTAAGTTTTGTAGTTTTCTCTAGCACACCATGAAAATCTGCTGCAGAGCGACGAGGTAGCCTACTAACACATTATTCCTGACAGTTACTTCTCATATATTTTGCAAATGGAGTAGATGGATCATTTAAAAGATGGATGGGCTGATAGAGTATAAAGCTTTGGGGCTTAGTAGGAGCTGAGAGAAACTAGTCGTAAAAACTATAAAATCTTCATATCTTAATTTGTTCACGAGTGTGATAATTTCCCTACAGAATGTTAACTTTTTTCTCGGATTACTTTCCCCTGTCCCCATGTGCCCCTGCTTGCGCCTCGAAATATATGCTTGCTTCACCAGCAGATGTGTTTGGAAATTATTAAGCACGTACGCGAAAAATAATGAGGGCGAATGAGTTAGTGTACGATACTGTAGGGTACGAAAAGTTGAGGATGTGTATTCAATTTTCATAAGTGTACATGGATTCGCCACGCATTTTGTATTACATGATATATAACAAACGACAACGACAACAGACTTTGAGTTGTGTGCTCAAGACAAAAATATGCTAGCGCTGGGCTACACACCCACTAAACTTTTTAAATTGAATGGGAAAAGTGAATAAAGTACATGCATAAAGCATATAAAAAGGGTGTAGGTAGGCATTTGCATGGGGAAAAGGACGCGGAATATAGGACCACATGCCTGGAAATGGATTTTGTGCACGGGTAAATGTTGCATAAATCCCGGGAGTGGGAGCGAAAGTGGTTGTTGTTGATTGAGACAGGCGTTTTTGTAGACTTCACGCTCTTGTTATTATGCACACTGCCGGAATTGTCGGAACTCTTAGCGGACCCGCTATACTGGGATTATTCAAAATAACATTTACATCCACCCACTTGACACACGGTACACGGTACATATCCAGAGGCTTGTCTACCCAAACTGGGTAGTCAGTGTTATTGTTTTTTATTCGATTTGAAGAGTTGCCCTTGGACAATAATGCAGTGAACGAACGCCTTGTTGATTTTGCTTTTCGCTCAGCTTGTCCAGCACAAAATGTAAATGAATAGATCCGTTAGTTTCGCCGACGGACTGGGATCTAGGATACAAACCAACCAGACAGACGTACGCAAGTCTGTCTATAAAATGGTACACGCGTAGGTATATTATATTCTTCGACCAAGGTCATTTTTATTATTGATCATCAAAAACTTCACATTTTATGATCCTCTCCTCTCTGCTGGCTAGAATTAATCATTTCTAGCTTCGTGATCTAACGAACGATGTATGACGATTTTTGGTAGCTAAAGTTATTGGCAAAATGGGGGCTAGCAATTTAATTATTTCTAAAGATCAGAAAGTTTTCCGTATAGGTATATATCTTTCCCGTGCTTTTACTTTTTTATCATTACGCAAACGACTAAAAACTAGCGCGCATATACGGGATACTACTGATGGAAATATCCTACAATGAGGCTCACTGATTCCCACTCATTTTTTTGAGTAAAAACTTTATTACTCAACTGTGAGTAGAACGGGATAAAAAGAAATATAAAATACTTCTTACTATCCTCCTCCTCCTCCTTCCTTTCCATTGTACACATGACTGGTTGATTAATGGAGGAATGCATACACAAAAAAATGAGGAAAAACTTCTAAAGCGTTATTTTTCAGGGCACACTTACAGAATACATATAAGATTACAAGTTTCATTTCACTTACCTACCTACCAGACCATGTAGTAATACTATAGGGTTTCTTGCACGGTTTTTCGTAAACTTTTTCCGAATTGATATCTTTAAAGGAGGCAATTTGAGAGTCCGACGAAGGGAAAAGGCAAAAGAGTCTTGAATTTCTCCATTGAAAAATAATATTATGCATATATATACAGAAGGCACGTAAGCACTTAATCATTTACTTTGTTGAATAAAACTCGAAAAAGAAAGAAAGAATGCCTTTGTGGAAAATATTATTGCGTTTATAAACAACCATATGTTGAGGAGGGGAAAATGGCTGGTGTTTATGAAATCCGTCGCACTTGTAGAAAGCTTATTTATGGCTACCTACATTTCCCACTCGAAAATCCTCTCCTTTCTCCTTACAGATCTTTTTTTCTTTTTAGGTATTTACACAACTAATTTGAGAATATTGAGAAAAGTAAGTTGAGTATATAAGTAATGACTCGTTTTCTAGACGGCGCTGATCGTCAATTCCATCAAGGACTACTATCCGAGAGGAGATTAAATGACGGGGGAAAGTAGCCACGTTCTTATATTACAATTTCCGGAGAAGAGGATCAAGATGGAAAAACAGGAGTAAAAGGAGGACGGGCGTTAACCGAGAAAATCGTCTCTTGTATGGCTACCATCAGTATTAATTTACTCAGCTCACTCTTGCGAAGTCGCTGGTCCTTGTGACTCGCTCCTTCAGTGACATAAGGCTGTGACGGGTTTGGCTCCGATGACAAATTGTTAACTATCAGAAAAAGTGTCACCTTCAAATCGGGAAAAAAAGTGACAGAGTGCAGGTTAGCGCTGCATCACGCATGTTCCACAAAGACGGAAAAGACGAAAAAGTACTCAATGGAGAAACATCTTTATTGTTGGTGACCATACATCAAAACTTTATTGCTTTGAGCTAGGAACATTTCGTAATAAAGTGAGCAACTTCACAATGTATATATCCCCGTTCCAGTTTCCTCGTCATGAAGTTGACAGTTGATTAGGACACTACGTCTTCTTGTGTACTACATTTGGTGTAGAGGGTGACTTGAAGGAAAAAAAAGTATACCAACTTTATCTATTTTTTGGTGTTAAGTGACAGGTAAATACTAGAGAGTGTGATGGCCATACATGCAATTTCCCCTCATGTCATAACTGTAACACATCCAAGGTGGAAAACATGACTGGCATGATGAGAGCCATAAACACGGCCACAAGCTTTTCACCCTCGTCCTCATGCTTGCAATTGTTTGTGATGATATTTGGAACGGGATAAGTGAAAAATAAAAAAAAATATCTGTCCCTGGAGACAACAGGATAAAGGAGAAACTCAGGGAAAAAATGAACTATCACGGGTGGCGGCTATCGATCTCCCTTGTACTATTGTGGCTTTTCTGCCAGAGTGGTAGCGGGATTGGTGATGGAGTGCTTGTCAAGGGGAGCGGAAGTGAAAGTCCTCTCGTGGTGGAAGCACCTAGGACAACCGTACCCACAACGAGCAGTAATCCCACCACTCCCGTAGGCAGTGTTCCGACTCCGAGCTCACCGTCTCTTATGGAAAATAGCACAGTCGGCGTAAGTGACGGAAAAGTTTCCCAGAAAAATATAAGTACAAGACCGTCCTTTCAACTGGGAGGAAGTGAGCTGAAAAATGACAATGGGCTAGGTACAAGTCCGGCTTTACTATCAACATCACCACCACCACCGCCATCGCCATCAACTTCTCCATCTAGTTTGCTCACAGCGCCACTAACAAACAGTGATCACCCAGATTTTGCAACTTCGGCAAAACCCAAACAACAGCAGCAACAGAGATCGAAACTGTGGGCCCCTCGGAGCACGCTTGCTCCCGACTTTTTGAAAGGAGCGGATGATGATGGAGGAACAAACTCAACAGAGAATCAGGTCCCTGATGACAGCAGCACAAGCACAAGTAGCGCTACCACTAACAGTGGCCCCGGCATTAGCCCGAATTCGAAAAGCAATGTGAATCTTCCAAGCGAGAAAGTTGTCCAGCAGACGAGGAGTATCAGAAGCATTAGACTGATTGCTAATAATAATAGTTCAAGTACCACGATTTTCCCAGTCCCACGCCAAAGTCAACTTGGAGATTGGAAGAGTTCGAGCTCAAATTTGAATTTAGAAGATGATAGGGGGTCGAGTGATGGAGGTGATAATGCTGATTCCGTGTTCCACGTAAATAACAATAAGTTTCCTGTCATATCCTCAATAAGGCATTACCGATCTAGAAAAAGTTTTTCGAGAACTCGTAAAAATACAAATAATGGTAGACCTGGTGGCGGTGGCACTAGTGATTTGGCAATGACTGCTGGAATCCGAGACAATTTCATGTTCGCGACAAAAAGTAGTGGTGGCTCTGTTGGCTCAAGCCTGGGTTCTCCTGTGACGGCAACCATTCTGCGGGATGGCGAGAGGGGAACAAGGAAACCCAAAACTTTCTCCAGCTCGAGCTTCCCACTGGAACATAAAGGAGACAGGGATAATGAAAGGGAGGGAAATGATCTGGGCCAAAATATGTACGAAATGCCACAAGGAGACGAGCCCCACAACCTTTCTGAGCAGGAGACGGAAGATGAAAATGGATCAGCCGAGCTGAGATATTATTACGGACGAGTGGCAACAAGAAAAATGCTGGGAAAGTCTAGTGGAAACTTCCGCAATGACGGAGACAGTTCCACTGGCTCAAAGGAACATTACGGGAGAGTAATAGATAATCCGGTACCGGGAAGAGGACGCATTATTACCGGGAGTGAAGGGCAAAAAAGCGGTTATTCATCCTCAGGTGACACAACTAGTGGTGCTCTTTATGAAAACTCGTATTTCACCTCCAAAGACGGTTCACCCTCATCAATAAAAATGCCCATTGGAGGGGAAGGTGTACTTTCTCTCCGGAAAAGGCCCAGTGAACCGACCGGCAGAAATAATAATAATGAACCGATTCGTTTCAACTCTGAGGATAGGAATATGACCATATTGCAGAGAATTAATAAGACCTTTCTCGCGCACTCAAAGATACTACAGCAGCAGTCTTACTCTGGAGGGAACAATCATCCCAATGTAAATCAAGGCAGAATCAGAGCCAACCTTTCTGGTAGTGATGATGATGATGATGGTGGTGGAGGCGATGATGACGTGGGACGAGGGAAGAGTTCAAGTGGTGGTCCGAATAGTCAAGGTGTATCAATAGGTTTGTCAAGTGAGTCCTCGAGAATTAACAATTTCTCGTATTCTCCTTCTACAACAGCCATTAACACTTCACATAACCAGAGAAACCCATCTTCCCAGTCTTTCTTCGGAGGGAAAGATAAGTTGAAAGGCTCGCTTAATGATAGTGATTATGCGATTGCTGAAAGTGGGAAATCCCATTCATTAGAAGCACTTCCACCTAATGAAAAGCCTGTACCAAGAAAACAGCAAAGAAACCGCGGTGGTCAGTCCAGGCAACGGCAGGAGCGGAAAAAGGCGAAAGGAACGGAAAAGTTAGACGCTGTGCCTAATGGTCCTCACGATGCGGATGGGAGTCGGTCGCAGTCCCAACCAAATAATTTCCATGCGTCACAAGGTAATCGCATTCATGCGTATTTATTTTTGCATGCATAGTATCAAGCCACACAGTTGGGCAAACAGGATGATTGCTAGCGGAATAGGAAGCTGTTCAGTTTGTTCAAATGTGAAACAGTTAAATGCCTCAGGTCAGTACTTCATGGTCTGTGAAATTCCTCACGGGGATAATTCAAACTGACGAGTTTCAGACGCAGATATAAAAATGTAGTAAAAATATCCGGCAAAAAAAGTCTCTCGTTCTCGGCAAATTGTAGTGTACACCACCTGGAGGCATTAACTGCATGCATAGGTAGTTACTAACATTTTTTCCTCGTTTTTTATTGCAGACCGAGAGGACGAGTTGGTTCGTTCCACAGATGATATTCAAGATGCTAGGACCCGGCTAGGGAAAGACGGGAAACCAGATTATCAGCAGAATTTCAATAGTTACGATGATTCTGGCTTTGGAAAGCCTAGCATGAAGCTTCCGCAGCTGCACAACTTGAAGGAAGCAGCTGTCTCGGTTGGCGCACCCAACCAAATGGATACACCTCGGGACTGGAGAAAGCATGAAGGCGAAAGTTCCAAAGAAACCAACATCATCCACGTAGGGAAAGCATCCAGTGATGAAGTGAATGACGATAAAGAGTATTTTCCGAGAGTGGAAAGTTTTTCAGACTCTTTCTCAAAGGACAGCTCAAATGACAACTTGTTTAATGAGTATAGGACCCTTGGGCCGGAGTACTACAGTGGTCCAAATCTAATCTCAGATGATGACGGTGGCAGCCTCCTGCTCGACGACGGAGAAAGCGCTTCCCTCCTGTCAGCCTCGGATATTTCATCATCCTCCTCGACGTCCTCATTGCAGAGGAACAAGCCTGACATCGATATCGTCACAAGATTCCTTAATATCGTTGAGTCCCAGCATCTTCTTGGGGAGAATTGCACGGCAGGAACGGACTTCAATCTTGGTGAAGGAGTTGTCGACCGCTATGCCCAAGATAGGTTCCGAGAAGAGGCAGGATTTGCCGTTAACCGGGCAAACATGTTGACTCGCATGTGGAAATATGTGAACTCAACCGTGCTCGAGAATGAATACTTGCTTCATGCCATGGTCATGTCAATGGTGGAATTTGATGATGACATTTTTGCTGCTGGAAACTGCTACGATCAACTACAATACAAAAATTACACTTTGTTCTGTCCCTTCGCGTTCCGGTATGATGGGGGTACCGTGCTTGTCAAAGACCTGAGCCTGGAGTACCGCTATTTAGGAAACAGCTCCGAATGGTTCTTTATTGCCAGAAAGAATGCTGAAAAGATTGTTCAAGCGTATAACCAGTTCAATAGAGGTAAGTTGAGCAAGAGAATGAGACCATTTGAGTTCTTTCTGTCGCTTTTCCGCTTTTCCTCCCCTTTATACAGCACCACGCCAAGCAAGCATGATAGTCTATAAATTGCGGAATGCCAACCAGTTTCACTGTTTCATCACAACAAGAAGCTCTCAAAATCCCTCAAGAATTTGATGAACGACCGACTGTCGTTGAACCCTATTTCACCGCGGTACGCCATGTGTGATACACCTATGATCATAATATACCTACATACACACAGCTCACTTGACAATTTTACAAATTGCAATAATCAACTCGACTACAGGCAGCCCAGCACACACTTCAAATAAACAATTTTGCTGGACAAGTCCTACGTCCTCTATTAAACGAAATGCGTCTACACAAAATAACACTTTTTATGGTTTCCCATGCAGTTTACGATTTTTTGCGTAGACATTACAGAAAATTGTTTTTTTCTCGGGAAGTAGAAAATATACCCAGTTCCAACGGGGAACAGTAATAGTAATGACGATAATAGTAATAAACAATAGTAGTAGTAAAATTCAGCCGTGGAAATGATGATTTACCTTGATTCCATTAGCTTTTATTGGAGGCTAGAAACATCGGAACTGATTATTTTCCCTGAAAGTAACTCTGAAAAGAAAAGCTTACACACAGTGAAACTACCAAAAAAACCTAACAGTTTCGACTGTTATTAATGCTGCTACTACTAAAGATTGTGTTTCTCCCGCACCGAACAAAGTCTAGTCTATACCAAAAGAAACGAGTTTACGTTTTATCTTTCCCATTTCTATATTTCGCAAACACGATACACATGGCTGATATCCCTTATCTTTGTCTGGATACTATAACTCAATTCAGTACAAAGAAGGAAAGTCGTATTTATGAAATATTCAAGCGGCAAGTGAGATTCGATTAGCTATAGAGAAAACAACTGGGATTGTGGTTCCTGATACAATGTCTCAATGTCTGGTGTAAAGTAGGGCAGTCCTAACTGCACTTCCCCAATATCCCATTCCATTGTCATAAGTCTACCCATCAATATAATTTCCTTTCGAGTTCCGCTCCTTCGTTCCTCCTCCAATACCCTATTGAAAGCGGGCTCACATTGCTCAAAGACAAACTCGTGAACAAAGTCATCTTCCTGCTTTTAAACATCGGATTCCTTGTGTAGGAAGCCTCGTCGATTCTCAAGGATCTATAGAAGTTGAGGAAATCCAAGCTTCCTTTCATCCGCTCGCTCCGGTGCGGTGGTACAGCTTTTGTAATGAAAATGGGAATAGGGAAAATCAAGGGAGACCAGTTCCTTCCTTGTGATACTAGGGCTGATTCCACTCTCTAACATACTGTTACAATTAAGGAGAACGCTGGAAATGGTCATGGGTGTCATTAGTAAGCATTTCATGACACTTATAACCATTAGCTATACCCTCAAAATGATTTTGGCAACACATAATATTAAAATGTATACAACAGATCTATTTTACGCCAGAGAATCTCTGGTTTTATGAAATACAGGCTGGACCCACCGACCACGCGGTCATCTCATCTAATGCATTGTTCTCGTATTTCATCAGGATTATATTACAAGACCCTAGTTTCACAGCGAGAACTCGTTATATAGTTCGCCATTTTTGGCATAATTCTCGTCAAACTTCATTCACTCTTGTGAATCCTTGCATCTGCATATTATTATCCAATGAGAGACATGGCGAAGTGCTCTAATGGCGAATGTCCTCGGAGAGTGGGATTATAAATGTGCACTCCAACTCCTGACGTTAGAAATTTGAGATGTGTCCTAATCCTGTCCTGATGTGAAATGTGCACTGCAGCGTATACTTGTAAAATGTATAACGATATGTATGTACAGAAGAAGTAGCAATTCACAGGACACGGTTCGTAGTCCATGTTTGATGTTCTATGAAGTGTCCTGGCTGGCAGTGACATCCACTTTCTGCTCACAAACACACAATGCTGAAGGACACACGAGGGGAACAGGAGTTTGGCGACTGCACGTCCCAAAACTTTTATTTTCCCCTTGCCATGCCCAGATTAGATACGGCAAAGTCACGTCTTTCGCCTATGTTTTCCCTTCAATTGTACCCATTCACGGAAAGTTCATCGAAACCGAAGAAAATCTTTTTATGCAAAGTGACTTTATCTTCGTTCTCCTCCAATTTTTGCTTGCTTACCTGGTGAATTCGTAGTAGTGGAACGAGAATAATAAATTGCTGACATGTGCATATTGCCTATTGGCCTATAAATTAAATATAGAGTAGAGGGGAGTATAAGTTCCCAAAATTACGAAAGGTTACACGAATTTCACTTTAAAAAGTCAGAGTATTGAATTCACAACGTTGCTGGTACCCGATCTAGATATTTTGATGGGGATGATGTCGTGTGCTACAAAATGCGAGACAAGATCGGGACATACACAAGATTTAATTTCCTGTTATGCGTTGTATGTAGCACATCAGCCCGCAGCCATTCTAGTATTGATGTCAACGACCAACGACGTCATTTTCCCGTCCTCGTACTTCTTGATGGATCAATGGATCTCGCACAACATTGCGGATAATGCTGCTCATCATATTCTTCCCATCTATTTCCATTCAGAAATGCCACCATTATTAGGAAACGACCAGTCTGCTCAATATTTTATGCACGTCGCGTCACAAAAATAATGCAAATCTGATTTGAAGCTGATGCAGCTTTCCCAATATTCCTATCTACACATCAACTATCCATTAAGCTAGGTATGAGGGAAGCACTCGACTGGAAAAAATCTACTTACTTTTCCTACACATCTTTCTCTCTCTCCTCCTCGTTCCGACTTGGGATTACGACTCTAAAGGAGATATTTCCTCAGAATCCAGGATCGAATTAACTGACAAGATGTTGCACGGTTAACTTAAGATGTTTCCAAAGTGCACAAAAATAGTATGTTGCAGTACGAGCTGAGTGTTTAATGTACTAATGCCAAATTAGATTTTCCGTTGTTTTCTTGCTCCTCTTTCGCATCTCAAAAGAAAACGGGGAAGGGGATAGCAACACTACAGTATTCAATTCCTTCGAGATGTAGAATACAGACATTTCATTTCATTACAGGCATTGTGTCTCGCACTCCTATTGCATCTGAGGAAAAAAGAACATGTTTTCAGCTTTCACCCTTCACACACCGACTAAATAAGCCGTGGCCAAGTCCACTTGATGCAGAGCAGAAACAAAGCCCGGGTGCGACTTGCTGCTGCGTGTGGGATGCGCTACTTAAACTAACACACACCAGCAAAGCAACGTGAAAAATATATAAAATGTCATGTTCCAGGGTTAGCCCGGTGTCTATCTTCCTGACTTGCAAGACATAAAACCGAATAGAGCACGTTTCCACACAAATTACAAAACTGAAAGGGACCTCGCGTCGGGTGCCACAGCGGCATTTATCTTTTCACTGGAGCTCCAAAGCGATACCCGCTTTAGTCTTGAACTCCCATTTTATATTTATATATACACGTGGGCTCTTATTAGTTCCAAGTGTAACACACTACAGCTAACAAGTTTAAACTGACGCAAAAGAGCAAGTCGGGTCAGTCAATGGGAAAGTCGGAGAGAAAATGGGAAAGGAATATGGAAGAGAATAACATCAAGGGAGGAAAAATGTATGTTGCACATATATAGAGCAAATCACTATGATATGTATTAACTGTGACGGAGATCACTACACTTTCTGATAGCATATTCTATGAAGCGGCAAGAAAACATTTTCCTGTGTACTCCAGTAGTATATTCTTTTTTAGAAAAAAAAACTCTTTATGGTTGATATAATATATATCCTTTGTCAGAGAGGTTCACATCTAAGAAGTTTAGTATCACTGCTACGATATATACCTACTAGGTTGATATATACTGCTTTCTTCTCAAAAACCAATCCTATTATTCTTCGTTCGTATTTCCTCCACTTTTCTTGCTCCACCGACTCCCGGTAAACTTGACAAGAATAGTTTGCGTGGAAGAATAAAAAAAGCGTAATCTATGTATGTGTAGCATCCCTCTCCTTCACCAAACAATACCATCTTTTATGCCATCTTCATCGTGAAGTACTCACTGTGATGATGTTATGTCATCATCATCATCCTGATGGTAATAGAACTGGCGTAGGTTTTTGGTGGGAATGGTAGGGACACATATCTAGAAGAAAAAGGGAGATACCCTTTTGTTCCTCTATTTTTCTTTCCTCCACAAAAAAGTCTTATTGCCTGTGTAACTTACAAAATCGAAAGTGTCAGCAGGAATCTATAGACGTATAAAAGTTCTGAGTTATGGGAAAGAGGTAGAGAAAGAGATACACTCCATGAGATATCGACCATGCCCCTCCTGTACTTTCATTTCCTCTTAATGTCTCTTTAAAAATGGAGGGGGTTATGCTCAAAGTACAAAAACCGGGGTTGCTCGGAGAAAGTTAGCCTTTCTCTTAGGGAAAAGCATTTAGCATTGGTTTCACTCAAAGAATTGTATTCAATGAGAATATCTCCGGTTTCTGCAATAGAAAGGATTCCCATTGTGAATCTGAGAATCCCTGGTCTACTTAACGCTAACAGGAAATGTCAGTCACAGTCTGTGTTCTCAGTGATATATACCTTACCTTATTTGTAATTATCGTCTTAATGTGACCCCTTTTGTGGTATAGGAATCATTAGGGTTATACCACAGCGGAGGAGGATGGGTGACAGCCTAGAAGAAAATCAAAATTAAACAATGCCTCCTTTTCCCCTGGAATTATACACCAGCTGACATTTTAATAAACCCACGAGGTCATGGACTTTATATATGCGTCACGAAAATGAAGTTATATCAGATGGAAAAAAGAATTTCCAGAGTTATAATGTACGTCGAAATAAATTATGGTAAGACTTAAATCTCTCCAAGTTGGCGAGCATCTCTCGCCTGCTCTCCGCTGCTCCTGCTGCCACGATCGAAAAAAGAAGAGCTCCTTTAAAAACAAGTTGGGTGTCTAAAATATTGAAAGAAGTTTCATAACTAATGACGTTACACCTAAATAAGTAAGACGGTCCGTAGTAAAGAATAAGGGACGTTTGTGATGATGAGCGACCGCGTAATGCTACCTCTAATGCAACCCCATTTCCCTCAAAAACTTAAGCTCGGCTTTACCTCAAGGCGTTTCCTCCTTTTCCTTCCTTTTGCCCAGAAAAAAAGTACATGTACACTTTTACCCGCACCACGCCACTCCGCCTTCTCAAGGCTGCGGAAATAAGGAGAAAATGTCTACTGACTGACAGCTATTAAGCATTGTATAGCCAACATATTATTGAGATCAGCAGGTTACATTTTTACAAACGTATAGACAGACGTGAGGATGAATGGGTCTACTTCTGGTACGACGGGATTTTGATACAAATGTGAAATGCTATGCCAAACATGTATTTCACTTAATCCTTGTGTCTTGGCTCAAAATGGGGGGAAAGGAGTCTACAACCTTTCCAAACATATTATGGCCAATGTATATATATCTATCTTCACTTCATACTCAAGACCAGCATGTGAAGATAATGTAATTGAGAGAGTAAGTGTGTATGAGGGGAAAAGAGGTAAAAACATGGCCAGAACGTTCTTTCACTAGATTTCTCCCAACATCTGTTGACAGCTACATGGTACAGCAAAAGCAAGTAGTGAATACACAAGTTCCTATGTCCACATATACCCCACGAAAAATAACTCCGATGCGTACTTACTTATGTACACAAGGCCAAAAGGAGGGTAATGAATGTGAAGCAAATGGCAGAACGTATCTAGCAAAGCACTTAGATTTTCTTTTCTCACATTTCCTTCCGTTCATTGCCTTTCTCTTAAAAACGAAAGGAAATCCACTTCACATCAAAAAAGCCCGTATGAAATCAACAAAATAAAAAAAGTGAATATATGTCTGCTAGCTCAATAAGAAGTCTTACGTTTTGGTATATGTATATGTAGCATAAGTCTAAATAAAAAGATCCGGTTTGTGATGAGAATACCACTAGATTCCTCTTTTCTTCTACGGCTTATACATCTCGTTCTGCTTGATCGGATGGTGTGTGCAGCTTTCGTGCTGGTGAAGATTGTAGTGATGAGCATGTTTTTCACTGATTCTGGTGAACAAGTGTAAAAGTACTTTTTTCTATGAAAGGAGATCAACCTCGCAGTGCGTGAAATCCTTTTTAAAGGCATATAATACCAAAAGCCTTCCTTCTACACACACACAGGGTATTTATTGCTATCAATGGAATGAGCGGGGTATGAACGGAAACAAACTTGCAAAATCCTGTTCTCAAATAATCATAATATATAAACCGATTCATTACAAATTCCTTTTGCGCGTCGCATTTGGGAAAAAATATATTTCCGGAGGATTATATTGGTCTTATCTACGTTTTAAAAAGATGATATTTTTCTGTGCAGGATTAAATTCCGCAATGGGATCCTTGTCAAAATATTTTTTTCAATTAAAACCGGCTCACAATATTTGGCCGCTGGAGTCATCTTGTTGACGACGATGTATGATGATGACAAGGGAAATTTTTTTAGTACCTACCTATATTTCATTTACTCAACCCATGGCTGCACATGTATGATCCCTAGATCCGGCTCGGCTGCAAAAAAAATATATGGAAAGTGGTAATACCTTAACACCAGAAGAGCCACTCTAACTCTAACCTCGAACTACATCCTACCCTTACCTCATGATGATGTTATATAGAAGGTTTACTACAATCTTTTTATTTACAAATCATGATTACATTACAACTACACGCTTCACTGGGTTTGCTATGCCATCAGGGGGAAAACACGTTCGGGCTATACTTTCTTTCACTACTTTTTTGGTCCTTTCGGTTTTACTATCTATTTTTGGGAATATGGAGTTGTCAGGAAAAGTTAATGCTGGGGATAAGTAGTAAATACTATAAAGAAAACGAGAAGGCGGGAGGAAAACCAACCTACGCTAACTTTTTTGCTCACACAACTTCCCATAATCCGCACTCCTTGGATACTTCAGCCAGAGTTATATCCGTGGTGTGTGCAAAGGACAATTAAGTTGGAAAACTTTGGGAATGCAACAACAGCTATAATGCTTAGTCATAAAAAGGGGTGATGTTGAGTTGGCGAGTATGATTACTCTTTTATACAAGGTATATAAAAAAAAGACTAACTTTCGGGGAAAGAGGAGAAATCTAGGGGAAACTTGTTATACAGGATGGACTAGTACACGTCGCGTCGTGATAGTCTAAATCAAAAACTTACGGTTCAACACCCACATCACAGGATTATTATCATCTCTATTTTTCAACTTGAAACTAAATAAGTTGGTTCGTTCGTTGAAACTAGTTATATTAGTCCCAACTCGTCGTAACTCTTTTGCCCGATTTTCAATTGTTTTTTCCCTTCTGTGTCAGAGATGCTGCTATCCTGGAAGAAATTGATTCTTTCTAGGTACAGTTTACAGCCTGGGCCGATGGTTAATGCGCATCCTGAACTTTACTCGAGTTAATAGGACACTATAATGAGTATAACTAATAATAAATGGCTGGGCAAAATGGAGCCAATTTTTGTGAAAAGTATACACGTGCCCCAAGCAGGAGAAGAAAAAAGTGTCCGAAAGGAATCAGAGAAACTGCAGGAAATTGAAGTAATATAGGATCCTGAATTGAGTGAAACTAGAGCCAAAATTGTGCTTTCCTTCATCAAATTTCTCATACGCAATGCTCAACTTGTGAGCGGCTAACAAGTACAATACTATTTTCCTTGAGATTTTCTAGGAAATGGTATAGTTTACTGGGAAACTTTGCTAGCACGCCAAGGAAAAGACCGACAAAAACTTTTCCTCGACTTTCTCCATACGTTTTCAAGAGTTGTTATAAAGTTATGTTTTCAACTTGGATTTGATTGGTACTACTGCAGCAGCAGCTGCAGGTGGAGGAACCAGGCATCAAAAATCAGGAAATAACCGTATTCTTATCCTGTGTCTAAGAATGAGATTGTATTGTTTGTCGCAGTTATATCTATATTGATATAGAGCTAGCTGTCGTTGCACCCATTCTTATTTTTTCGCAAGTCCTCTAGCCCATTCACTCAAGAATGCAATAGCGCTTTTCTCGTCTATCACAATAGCTATCATAGCAAAAGGGTTGAATAGGATATTGTGGTGTACGGCAGAATATAATAATGAAAAGGGAATTTGCAATCCGCCTTGAGAACGGCAAACTACAATCCAATATTACCATACATGCTTTATCCATTTCGATACCTAAATCAGTGCATTTTCCCATGATATGTAAGTCGTAAAATGAACAAAAGACGGCACAAGATTGCTCTGTTGCACAATACACAAGCTGGAACGAGCGGGGCGCAGAAGTTATCCTTTTTTATGTCATAGTACACAAACCTCTAACTTTTCACCGTCGAGCCATTTTCCCTCCCATGCGGTTTTCTAACTGGCGAACCGCACACACTCACTCCCGTGCAAAAGTAAGGAAGTGTGAGAGTAAAGCTCTTTCTTGGAAAGCAACTTGGCGAGGTGTGTTTCAAGCGTAATCCTTCATAATAATTTGTACCCTTAGAGAAACTGGGTGAAGATGGAGGGTTCGAATGATAGATCCAAGTCAAAATTCACGGTCGATAAAGCATCTCTGGCTTAGCTGTTTCTCACGTTTGTGGAAACTCGTAAAACCCCGTCGCAAACAAATAATCTTCAACTTAGTTCCCACTTGTGTCTCCTCTTTCTCAACCTCTTCTTCCTCACAATATTTCTCTATAACCATGCTTCCTTAAATCTAAGCGAAGGGTAGAGAGAGAATAGCTAAGAATAGAAATTCGCAAATTTCGCCAACAAGCATAATAATATATAATCATTATATTGACATAAAGGAAAAGGGTGTATCTTTTTCTCTTTATTCACATTACACCAACCAAACGCCCGCCTGGTCCATGTTGTTAGAAAACTACTGCGCTCTATATCTTTCCTCTAATTGTTGTCACTCCTTCTACCCGACTCGCTACCAACCAGTGATAATAAAGCAGTGCAACAACACATGCCAGCAGACCAGGATCTCTTTACTCGGTAATGAACTCGCCATGTAGTTATTAGCACTCGGCGAGTGAGAGTTTATTACTGCTTGGCTGCTTCTTTTCCAAGAAAAACTCTCAATAGTAATTACGACCCAGTTTTCACTTGATTCCAGTTGATCCGAAAAAAATCCTGGGCCAAAGCCGGATTCTTTTCAAATTAGTGTATTAAAACAGAAAAGGCATTCTACCATTCCCTATTTTCCTTTCTTGGTACTCACAATCCCGTTTTTTTCGTCTTGGATTTCTCGCGAGATCAAATTTTTCCTAGGAACTGTTTCCCATTATGTATACTTTATTTACTACAACCTCATCTTCGAACAAAAGGAAAATGCGACAGTTGTTTTACGAAACGAAATAGGGAATGTATGTATATCTTTTTCTAAAATTATATGACGATCGACAGAAAATTGTGGTGAATTTTGTCAAGTAGGCGTTATCAATGTCCCATATAGTTTCTGATGAAAATAGGCGACTGTTAAACCACTCAACTGTTCATTTGTAATAAGGTTGTTAGGAACAGTCGTGATTTCCCAGAATATTTTTCTAACAACAGGCGTGTTCCAACCGGGAAAAGTGAAAGGTAGTTGGTTCCTATATCAGATTAGATTGTATTTGAAACTCGGGTAAAACTACCTTGATTTTGTATTCCATATTTTATATAAGATCTGCAAAAGGTATAAACAAAATACTCGAGGAAACAACACACGCACGAGTGACAAGCTGTGACAACTCGTGGAGGAGCCGTATCCATCAGAGCGATGTGATACATACATTGCACAACCCACACAAGATACTACTTTTATATAATGACATACATACACTACACGTATGGTACGAAGCTAAGGATGAAAGTTTCATATTAGCATAGGGTTGCAACAGGCTATTTATTATGCTTGAAGACTACATGACAGTTGGATAGTCGCAAACTAGATTGTGTGTGAAAATTAACGGCATGAGCATGAGTCGCAACTAAATTAGCGCATATACCTATAAAGGAATTACTACATGTGGTGTATGTACGAGCGTGTTTGTCATTGATTATTATGCTGAAGTGATCTAATTATTTGTGAGTCAAGGGAAAATGAGTGGAATACGAGGAAATGAAGAACGTCAACGCTTTGAAAACTCTTTGAACACATGTAGGTATGAGAATTGTCAAAGCAAATTGTTAAATGAACAAAATGAGTGTAGGTAGGTATGTTTCATGCTGCTCTAAAGTCATATAGAATCCTAATTGAAACCTAATATTGTAGTTGAAGTGGTAACGACCTCATTTCCGTTCCTCACTCACTCACACGTACTTTAATCACAATGAGAAAATTGAAACTTTGAGTTTCCCCCATAAGAATACCCTCCTGAGTAGCAGTTGTAAACATTGTTAAATTTTTATCACGCAACGCCGCAAGCAAACTACATGACACATGTGCCATACAGCCATTCTATTAGAAAAGTGCCACATGATTTCAGGATTTTAATGAAACAATCAGTAATTGCGGTATAGGATCGTAGGATGATTGAATTTACACAAACCGGAGTAGTGTTACAACCGACAACCA